>CM038482.1:4622664-4881337 GCA_021464305.1 Kandelia obovata
TAAAACCCTAAACCCCTAAACCCTAAACCCTAAACCCTAAACCCTAAACCTAAACCCTAAACCCTAAACCCTAAACCTAAACCCTAAACCCTAAACCCTAAACCCTAAAACCCTAAACCCTAAACCCTAAAAACCCTAAACCCTAAACCCTAAAACCCTAAACCCTAAACCCTAAACCCTAAACCCTAAACCCTAAACCCTAAACCCTAAACCCTAAACCCTAAACCCTAAACCCTAAAACCCCTAAACCCCTAAAACCCTAAACCCTAAACCCCTAAACCCTAAACCCTAAACCCCCTAAACCCTAAACCCAAAACCCTAAAACCCTAAAACCCTAACCCTAAAAACCCTAAACCCTAACCCTAAACCCTAAACCCTAAAACCCTAAACCCTAAACCCTAAACCCTAAACCCTAAAAACCCTAAAACCCTAAAAACCCTAAACCCTAAATCCCTAAAACCCTAAAACCCTAAATCCCTAAAACCCTAAACCCTAAACCCTAAACCCTAAACCCTAAACCCTTAAAATCCCTAAAACCCTAAAAACCCTAAACCCTAAATCCCTAAAACCCTAAAACCCTAAACCCTAAACCCTAAACCCTAAACCCTTAAAACCCTTAAAACCCTAAACCCTAAACCCTAAACCCTTTAAACCCTAAAAACCCTAAACACTAAACCCTAAACCCTTTAAACCCTAAACCCTAAAACCCTTTAAACCCTAAACCCCGGACCCCGAGACCCCGGACCCAAACCTGGGACCCCCGAGACCCCAGGACCCCCAAACCCGGACCCGGACCCGGACCCCCGAAACCCCGAACCCCGAAACCCGAAACCCCATACCCCATACCCTATACCCCATACCCCATACCCCTTACCCCTTACCCCTTACCCCTATAGCCCTATACCCTTATACCCTCAACTCTCAACTCTTAACCCTTAACCCTCAAACCTAGATAGAATTCATTGAGGAAGAAAGAATGGGTTTTGAAAATTACCTGGATAATTAAAACGGTTGATATTGTATTCATGACAAGCCAAAACAAGACGGATTCTGCAAATAAAATTATAATAAATTGTCAAAACACTTTTATAAATAACATCGTTCATCCAAAATGAAATACTACCTCATTCTTCATCTAAAAATTTTTTATTTTTAGCCTCAATAGCAATTCCTCACCCACAATTAAAGTCACCACAATATCCATATAGGATTCTTTCAAGATCAAACAACTTATCATTGGATGTATATTGTATCAATGGACTCCACATCAGTCTTCTCATCATCTTCATCCTTGACAAGATCCTAGATTAACCTAAACAGATTTTGTAGACGGTTATTCATATAGAAAAATTTCCACTCACCTATCAATCAGACTTAAAAGTCAAAGCTAAAATACTGCAACTAATTTTCAAAAGAAAATGTTTCATTCATTATATCCCTGATTTAGTGTTTTTGCTTCTTCTATCCAAAATTTCAGTTTTGTCATCATAATAGCTATTAGGAATGGTTAAAGGAGAAGAAAACTAAATTGCAATTCTGAATTATTAACATAATAAGCATAAATCTAAACAGTTTGAAAGCAATAAAACTTTGCTCAATAAAATATCTACCTCACCTGTACCAACAGTAAAATTTGCAAACCCAAAGCAGTCTTTCACTTTAATGTGCAACTTTTGTTTCCCAAGGTTTGCCACAAGCAACAAACTGCAATCTTAGAATAACACAGATATGTTTTACCTGCAACAAACAGTAACTAAGTGAGTATAGCATAAGACCATGCAAACAGCACTTCCCAGGCAAATGGATCCTACTATTTGTGGGCATACATCATCGATTTAGTACACCAGAAAATGTTTTAATCTTTGTTTAAAGTGATAGCAATGAAAAAACATCACAAGAACCAACAGGTAAATAAGTGAACTTAAAAGGTAAGAGAGTTGACGTCCATATTCTACAACAAATGGTAATTTGTTACTCATGTTGAGCAAACATCTTCCAAAATTACATAACTATGCAGAAGGGAACACAAATACAATTGTGTGTATGCAGAAATGTAAAAGAAATTTAGCTTTTCTTTTGTAATGAAAAACATCTAGCCCTTCCCAAAATTCCATAGTGAGGTAGCCTCATATACTGGATGCCCCCTTTTTTTCTAATGAACGTGTTTCAAACAAGATTAAAAGCAACAAAAAAAAATTAATTCATACCATAGATGTTAAAAAGTTTCCCAGCATCTACAAAAGTCGCCAACAACTCTCCAACAAAAACCTTGTTTCCCTCTTACATTTCCCCTGATCTAAAAACGTTTGCAATGGAACCAACCGCCTCCCTTTTCTGAAATCCAAAACAATCACAGGCAAATCTTCAGTAAGAAGTTTTGTCAAAAACCTAAGAAAATGCAGTGGACCATTAAGCTGGGATAAATGAGACAGCCAAGAAATCCACTAGATATTACCACAATCAACAATGATCAAACAGATCACCAAAAACTTCAGCTTAGACCTAACAATAACCATAGCAATGCCAACCCAAATATTGAAGAGATGGAACCAGATAGTACAAGGCAACGACTATCATGCAATGACACCAATCTATATGTCTATCTATCGTTAAAGGAATCACATAAAATTCCTCTCTATGTGCACAGTTTTGGTAAGCAGCTACTTATTCAAATGAAGCAAACATACAAGATCTTATCAATAACAATCGATGGTGGTTCAAAACAAAATTAAGACTAAAATACATTGTAATAAAAAAGTTTTGCTTAATTAGAAAGTAATATTTTAATGAATGTTAGACAACAAAAAGTCATTTGTCAATAAGACGAGTACAATCAAATATGTGTCTACCTATGCATGTGTTTGTGTACAGATGAAGCAACTGAAAAGCAACAGCCCACTTACATTGAGAGAACAGGAATTGCTGTTGTTGCCCAATGCACGCAAATAAATGAGGCAACAAAAAAAATACAGATTTGGCATCAACTAAATAGGATATACAATATAAAGCAGAAATTGAAAAGGAGCTTTTACAAAATTTATGCAATTCTAAAGTTATTTGAAAATAGAGTTTAACTGTAATTTGGAAAAGCAGCTTAAAAACTGCCCCACAGCAAAAGTGGAACTTGGTCAATTGGTGACTAAATAAAGAGGATTAAAGGCACTTCTTTCCTTCAAGTTCAACAGAACTCAATATGGAAAGAACATTATTTCTCAACGAGGATGGAATTCAATTGTAACAAGTAAACACTCTCCAGCAGACCAGCTTTGTTTTGTCTTCATTTATCTCAGATGCTAGATCTGACATTTATTAAATGCAATGATGAATTTGAAGAATTCTCAAATACATGCAACGAGGTGTTTTGTGGAACACCCAAATAATTCCCTTGGGCTCGTTTGGCATCCATTGGCAAGCAACATTGCTACAAAGCCCTCCTTGGAGAATGCACATACTAGAACTTCAGGGTTAACTAGGATGCTTGACAATGACATCTACGTAAACATAATAATTCAACTGGCAAGCACATTAAGGATAATGAACTAAGAAAGAGCAGGGGGTTTGCAGAGAGTTTCTTCAAAGACAATCTCAGGTTCCTCTAATTTGCCCCAACAATTCATTTGAGTCTCATTAGTATCTTCACATCTGCAACCATGAATATTGAGTATAATTCATGGTTCATAGCTGTCCTTGCCACCTGGTCTACTGAGATTATTTTAACAATTTCCCAACGGAACATTTTCCTCAAATCCTTGGGAAAATAAGAGATACAGATTATGCAAGAGAGAGAAAGCAGCTTCTTAGTTTTTCTCTTAAGCTAAACATGAAAAAATCCACTTAGCTCCAATTGTTTTACCAAATAAAAAATAAAAAATAAAAAAACAGATGATAAAACTCCTTTGCAAGCCAAACCATGACCTACCCATTAAACTGAATAGCTGGAATGGTGACAACTATCATTGGAAGTGAGACAAAAGCCCATATAACAGCTCCCACCCATGGTTCTGTTGGTATCAACTGCAATTTGACCTAAAGTTCACCATCAATGTCAAATCTCAAAATCCAACAGCAACAACAATGGGGATAATGCTAAATTTCAACAAAATCATAAGAAGCATGCGAGCACCACCTGTATATTGAAGGCCAATTTGGTACCTGCATATTATGACAGACAATAAAAATCAGTTAGATCTTTTTGCTGTAACATTAACTGAGTCTTAGTTTTCCCAAAAACAGAGTGAAACTTGAAAACCACAAGCACGATTGCCAAGTAAGAGCAAATTGTTGTCTAAGCCTGGCCTGTTTCCAATCCCATGCCCCAATGTCAAATTTGATTCAAGTCAGTAATTACTCTTATCATAATGTCTCCTACATTCCTAGTTTTATACATTTCACAATATTGTGCACACATCTGAGAAAAAAAAATCTAGCCTTTATCACGTCAAACAGAAACATAAATAGTTAGAACCCAGTCTTCATGCAACCTTATTCTTTTGTGCATATTATTCTTACTATCTTAGGAAGTGCCAGCCAATGATTCATGCCATCCAGGAAATGGAGGCCAAGCCAAACAATGAAGAACGTGTTTTTTCACAAGAGAATAGCAAACCACCTGGACTACTGACCAAGGGCCATGTTCTTTCCTTTTGGTAATAATATAATAAGCCTTAAAACCCGGTAGCCCTGCCTAGCTGTACCTGTCCCCCAAGACCTAGCACAGGCCATTCCACCCATTTTGCAAATTAAATAAGTACAATTCTTGACAACCTTGTAAAGGCATCCTTGTTCAGTAGAAGATAAAACAGATTAATTGCATTTTGGCCCAAGAATTTGAAATATTGTGCTTGTAGGCCTTAAGAGGGTGCCTAATTGAGCTATCAAATTCAATAAATAGTTGACAACTAATAACTGATGGATGATAGCAGTCATTTGATGAATTCTACACTCTTTGGCAGTAAAACTAGCAGGCATTGTTGCTAATAAAATACAAAATGAAAATTAAGCACATCATTTATTATAAAATATTTTGTTCTTCTCTGTTTGGTTTTTTAAGATAAAAACAATAAAACAACCAATAACATTAAAAATATAGATAAACAAAATAGCAATTAATTTATCACATGTGTTCATTAGAAATAATTATGAATCTAACACTAAAATGTACACAATAAATTAAACTTTGTGGAGGACATATGTCAAATTAAAAATTTTTATTTAGATAAATTTATTCACTAAGGTAAAAAAAATTTAAAAAAAAATCACATGCCCCCAACCATCAAAGAGAGAGAATGCTGGAAAAGGAGCTTTTGGAGTGATTCATTTACTACCAAAAGGTTTAACACACACTAAAATTTAGCTTTTTTAAGCCTTCGTAAAACTTTAAAGCACATATATGCTTCCAAAAGTTGAACTAAAGCTCCCATATGTTCCCAAACATTGAGCCAAAGGCCCTCTTAGTCCAAAAAGAAGAAACACAGAGTTAGCAGATGTTGGTTTTGGATTTCAACTACTATAGAGAAGGGATTAAAAAAAAAAAAAAAGGAAAGAGAAAACACAAAGGAGTATTATGCTATGGAATCTATCACCTCCAAGATTCAATATTTCTACAAATTCAGATGAGGAGTTCATAGAGTTGTCACAGCCCCTAAGAATTAGAACATAACAATATCACACTATTCTAATGTTTAGAATGAAGTACACATGTCTTAGTTTTTTTATCCTGCTTGGTTAAGAACAAAAATATGTTGGATCAGAATTTTTTTTATCTATATTACCACTAAAAATAATTATCACCCAAGCCTATGTTCCAACAAAGTTAAAGGGCTCCTTTTTTGGTCTCTATAAATTTTTCACTCAAAACAGTAAAAGGTTGTGTTCATAGGTTGAAAACATGACATATAGATACATAAGTGCTTCATTCACAGAGCAATGCATTACACATTTCCACAATTGTTAAACAACTACTAACTTCCACCACTCTATGGTTTACAATCCAGATACAAGTTTACATCATAGAAGCATTTTCAGTCACAACAGTCAAGTAGATCATAATTTCAATCAACTCATATGCAAATATCTATTAATATGCCTAAGATCCTTCATTTACAAATTTTTCGATTCTTAGTATTTTCTTTTACAGCCAAAAACATCTTAATATAATTGTAGTATAGCTATAAAATCATCAGGTAGAATATGCCACACTTTTGCACATGCATTCAAGAAAAAATCCAATCCAAAGACAAGCTTGAGCCTTTAACAATTGATTACTATTGAAGAAGGGATACTCTTGGCAAGGCAGTTGGGGTCAAAAATACAGTCACTCCATATTCAGTACGACATTTACAGAAAACTAAATCTAGGTATGAGAAAGATCTAACTTACTGCAAATTGATGACACAATGGGATGTCCTACACTCCACATGGTCCAGCTTCTTCAAATTGTCAATAACAGGCTGCAGCTATTAGAATTCTCAATTAGTTGTATTAAAATATTTCTGAATAATATTTTTATTAAGGACTTAATCATAAAAAATAATCTTATACATTATTATACTATTAAGGACTATAATCTAAAGTTGCATTGATGGACAGTTTAATTTAAACTATGCAGTTGTGTGTGTTTATATATATTCGGTCTTTTCTATTTTTAACACATACAAAAATTTCATTTAAATATGTATGATTATAGTAAATGTCAGCAGAGAGAAATTAATCATTGGGCTAAGGAAAACTCTCTATACGCATTTACATGTTTAGTTTCAACATTCAAAAAATTCACGTTTATGATGAAACCTAACAGTAGTAACCCAATGATCCATTTCTCACTCCCAGCTCTGTAAACATTCCACAACTTTCCTAAAACAATATTTACCCACTCCACTAATTCCTTCCTTTGCAAATCCTTCTCCAATAAAAGAAGAAAGATTGTAGGCACTTGTGGCCATGCCCTAAGCTGGCCTTTCTCACTGCCCATCTGACCTTTCTTCTTCCATGTCCACAATTTATCAAAAACAACCCAACCATGTTTTGACTAATTGGAGGCGATGCAATTGGGTGTATCACTCCTAATTGTGTTCTTAACTTGTCCACTATAGAATCTTGGCAACTTGTGAAATTTGACCCCAATGGGATTGAAGAAGGCCAGGAGGATGATTCAACACAAGGCCTCTAATTCACCGGCATTTCATTTCGAAACCCACAGTGACATGCAATTAGCAAGCGCCACATTGACATTTGCATTTACACTGTGGTCCTCGTAATCGCTGTCGGAGACTGCACAGGCGAAAAAAGAGAGTTTCCTTGTAAAATTGTGGTCGGAGAAACTGGCGGTGAAAAGTAAATTTGTCCGTCTCCTCCTCCTCCTCCTCCTAGTGGTAGAGAAACGGATGATTGAAGTGAATCTGTGGTCTCGGTCATCGAAAATCTACACCGGCAGAGTTGAGAGAAGGGAAAGAGCACACGAGAATAAGACCAAAAAATCATCTAGAAACAGCCAAAAGGCTTAGGTGGCCCTAGTTGCTACACTAAGGCAAGGGCATAGGTAGGGTTGACAAAGAATCGTTGCAAATTGCAAAGGAACAGAAACAAACAAGATCCTACTCCTACCCCTACTCCTAAACATGGCACTATCAACAAAATAACATTTAAAAATAAATAACTCAACAAATAAATAAATGAGCAGCGCGAATGGGTAGTTCATATGGTACCTGGGATTTTGGAAAAAGGCGAGAGAAGACGAAGCATGAGCTACTGCTTACTGCAATCCAATGGGTAAGTCAATGATTTTGGTGCAGACGATTGCATTTTGTGGTCCCTGGTGGGAGATTTCAATTGGATCATTTTCCTTGGGGATGGATTTTTCCTGAAATCGTGTTACGTCCTCCCTTTAAAAAAGACAAGGAAGCATTGTGGTTAATGTGTAAATAATATAAATATTAAAATAATAACAAAATTTTAGTCCAATCACCTTTATTAAGTGAATTACTTTCAATAGGAGGTGGCCGAGACATTTACAAGGGCAAAGTTGGCGGGAAAAGAGCACCGAAGAAGAAGAAGAAGAAGGCTGCAAAATCATTTATTTATTTAGAATAAGGAGGCAGCGGGGTGCAGCTGAACAAAAAAAAAAACAAGAAGAAGAAGAAATCTCAGTGCCCGGGTTCATGTCTTTAGCAATACTAACTAATAAATTAAAAACTTTGAGGGAATATAAAAGAAAAAAACAATGATGGGAAATAACATGTCAGGTCAGATAATAAATGAGAATATAAGGAATTTGGTCTGGTAGTTATAAAATAAAAATAAAATAACTTTTCAAATGGGTTGAGATAGCTTCATTGAGCTCTATTACTACCTACCCACCCACTCGGTAATTGATCAACAAAATAAAGGTTCGGGTGGTGGTGGGGGCCGAGGGTATTGGTGTGGTGAGGAGGAAAAGTCTTGAGACAGAGAATGAGTTTTTGTGTTGGGTTTTTTTTTTTCTCCTTATTCTGTTGTTTGCAGAGGGAGAGAGAGAGGTGGGATGTTGTGGAGGAAGAGAGATGAAAAGAGGAGGTTAATTTCATTTTCAATTTGGAGGATGGAATGCACGTGAAGTGAGATAAGAATATTATTTTTTAAAATTATTATTATTATTACCATTATTCATTCGTCAAATTATTTGTGAAAAATTTGATGGAAAAATAGCACTTTGTGTTTTGTGACTGTGCGGGCCTCTTTTCTTTTTTTTTTTTTTTTTTGTCAGTTTTATATGCATGGTGGAGCTTGAAAGGTAGGCAACCCTCCAGTCCAATTGATTTAAAACTTGAGGCTTTTTTGGTCTGACATTTAGAACCTGAAATTCCTATTGCAGTTTATCACAAATTTTTTTTAATAATTCACATATCATAATCCTTGTAAATATAACATTAAAAAGTGTAGAGTGAATACCATTAAATTATTTTTTGACCTTTGTTCAACATGATTATTAATTTGAGTAATAATAAATTTATTTATTAAGATCAAAAATTCAACTTTATTTTTGTAACTTCTCACAAATCAAATATCTTCAAATAAATTTTTATTTTAATAATTTATAATTTTGAAAACTCGAAATAAAGGAAGAAATAAGTTATTAAAAATTAATAAAATAATTTTAATTAAAAATTTATTATTATTATTTTATATAAAAAAATTAAGTATTTAAAAATTAATTCTCTTAAAATAATTATTATAAATTAATTACTCAAAATGATAATTTTTAATAATAAAAGAAGAAATGATAGATTTTTTTTTTGATAATTTTTTTATTTTCAACCACCAGTTTATTACGAATTTCATTTATTTTCTAAATATTCACAATTACTAAAAAAAATAATTCAGTTTATATTATTTATTTAATAAAAAAAAACTTAGTATTATTGATTTATAGTTTTATATTGTGTTTTTATATAACTCATTAGATTCTAATATTATTATATCTCATGTTAAAAAATTAACATCTTTGGTGCAAAAGTCTTTTAAAATATTTGAATAAGCGATTCTTGCTATAACAAAAAAAAAATCAATTGAAAAACATTATTTTTGTTTTTATCAATAAACAAAAAGAATCAATAAAATTCTTTTGAAAAATTGATAATGATTGCACACAACTATGTTTGATAATGGAATGTCTTGTTAGGATGAAAGTAATTCTATAGGTTGAATTTCTATAGTTAAAAAAAATTTTTATTTTTATCATATAAAAAATATTATAAAGTAGAAATTACTCTCATCCACTTAAAAGTTGATGTTTAAAACTTATGTTGGAGTTCTAACTTAAGTTAATTTCACTCAGGGGTTTTTTTTTTATGCATTTTAAACCTTTTGAATGTCACAATATTAATAAAAAATTTACAAAAATTTTTCAAACATAAATAATCATGAATTATCAAAATATTTAAGTGATTCGTCAATTGAGTTTAATATTGGTCAGAAAAAAAATTATTGAGCACCTTTATTAAAGTATTTATTTATGACATTCGACATAAAATTAAAACTTGCTAAGCACGAACAATAATAACAATTACCTCCTTTTCTCACCAATAAAAAAAAGAAATTAAGCATTAAATATTATCGTTCAATTATTTAAAGAATTAACAAACCTATTAATAATAACATTAATTCATATTTATCAATTTATTCCACTAACATTAGACTAATTTTTGACTCAGGAACAATTAAAAAAATAGATGACAAAGAGACTAAGCTAACATTGTAATAAGAAATAGCATAAAAAGCATTAATGTAAATAAGAGAAACTTTTAATGATTAGCTGATAAGGTCAATAATAATAACATATATCTAAATTATGATGACATTCATGTTAAATTTATAGATGTTGAAATTTAGACTAGTTAATTTAAGAAATACCAACAATTTTGTTAATAAGTGGATTACCAAAATAAATTTACTTTTTTAATAGAGAACTGCAAAAGTTGTAAATAAGAGAATCTTGACATGTCAAAGAAAATACATAAAAGTAAAACTTTTATTATAAAGTTAGATTATTTACATTAATCTCTTTTTACTATTTTTGAAAGATTATGATATTATTTTTGGCATTAATTAGTTGTGAATTTTAAAAGATATTATTTTAAATTTTTTAATTTAGTAATGAAATTTTTGTTAAATGGATATACAGTAGAGTTTCAGGAAATATTAAGTAATAAAATTACTATTATCACAAATCATCCAATGAAAAATGTTATACTTTAAAAAAAAGAAAATTAAAAAAATAGTAGATTGAGACAAAATATCTAATCAAAATAATTTTTCAATTAGTCTTGAATACAAAGTTAAAGAAGAATGATAAGTTCTAGCTTTTAGTTATCTCGATAATCTTCATTTAACGTGTCTCATGCTTGTTCTATTGAAAATTAATTTAACGAATATAATGTGGATGTATGTGAGCACTTTGTATTATTTAGACTTTTGTTCACTGTGATATTTCAGCTAAGTAAGAATAAGTATTATGTCATTTTTCAATTACTTCCCAAAATTTTCAACATTATAATCCACTTATTATAATTATCACCAATGAATTTTAATGGTGACAAAAAGAAAAAAATTAGTTGAAGATATTAATCAAACTTTTAAGTATTTTAAGAAATTTTTATGACATAACTGCTTAAAAGATATTAATACTCACTTCACTGATTATTAAGTATTTTAAAACTCTGATACCATTACTAGTTTTATATATGTTAAAACCTGATTTTAAGTTCTATAATTTTTAGACTTATAAGAATCAATAACTTAGCAGTGAAACAAGTTTTTCAGTGAATAATAAAAAAGACACAAGGAAAGAAAACAAAAAAAGAAAATTGAATGTAAAACAATATTTTAAGTTCTCGTTATATAAAAAAAAATTAAAATATAAAATTTAAAGTTAGCATGCATATTAAATTTTTTTAATATAAATAATTACATACAATAATTATAGTAAAAACATTTATATTTCAAAATTAAATTTCTAAAATTCGATAGTGCAAAGTTTGCTTGCAGATGAAATAAGCCAGAAACTCTTGCAAGAAAAATTAATTTAACTACTTAAATTAAGATTTGCTATAATTTTGCTTAACTTTTGCTTATTTTGATTATGCAATTAGAGACTACCACTAGATCTTCACAATCTTTGTTCCACACCAAGGATCCCGTGTGTACCAAAACGTCTACCCATACTCAACTGTACAAACAGAACCCGGAAACCTTCAAAAACTCATGTCGAAAAGCCCTCCAATATTGTTGATAGTCATCTTAAAAATGCACACCATTGTCATTGCTATACACCCCGTTCAATGAACCATTGGAAGTCTTGAAAGTGTTCCCATTCTGGTAAGCTTTTACTACTGATTTTCTGTTGCTCATACCATTTGGCAGTAGCTTGGCTGCATGCCCGTGATTCTGGAGGATGGAATCCAATTGGCCACAGGCTGCTGCCATAAGTCCTGTAATATATCACAAGTTACAAATTCATGCTGATGCCTGCTTCCTGAGCAAAAAGAGGCACAAGACTTTGGCCCAGGAGTAACCCATAAAAAATTCATCCCAAAGGATAATAATCATGAGCTATAAACATCATGATTCTGGAAGAAAATGAATATAAAAAGAGGAAGGAAGAAAGAAAGTAGAAGGATGCTTTCTTAAAATAAGCCTTAAAAATCCACTACAAAGTCCTGCCCATCCCATTATGGCACACATTCATACTCACAGACACTGCCCTTCCACATTTGGCATTTAACAATGAAAACATGATGGAAAACTTATGAACAAGTTTGCCAATATATCATCAAAACATCAATTCACAAAAAGCAATGGAAGGAGGATACTAGCACCTTGGAAAACATTTGCCAACATAATCCATGTGTTAAAGAAATTCAATACCTAAGAAAAGAGCAGAAGGTTTTCCTGGCCTAGATTTGAATTCAGGATGAAATTGAATGCCAACATAATATGGGTGACTTGGCAGCTCAACAATCTGCAGTTGGGAACAGAAACAAAGTGCTTACAATGAGCAAAGCTAACGAAGCAACAGATCCTCACAGTTGTTTAGCCCAGAACTTTGAGTCAGTTGAGTACGAGCAAGTAGACACTGACCTCCATGCGCCGACCGGATTCATCTTTCCCAACGAATGAAAGACCAGCACTTTCAAGTTGGCATGTCATGTCAGGATTGACCTATAAAGAATATATATATATATATATATATATATTTTTTATTTATTTATTTATTTAAGAAAAAAACAAATATTTATTTATAAATAACAATTTTATATGATATATTTTTATTAAAAATTATTTTTAGTAGTTAACTTTAAATATTTTTAACAAAAAAATTTAAAGATAAAATAAAATAACTTGATGATATATTAATTCTTTCAATTCTAATTACTAAATTAAAATTTAAATAAATTTATATTTAAATTACAATTTTGAATTACTTTTAAACTTAATTATAATTTAAATAAAATTTTAGAGTTAAATTATAATTTTTTTTATATTTGTGACTTAAATTGGTCTAACTAAACCAATTTTTCTGATTTCTTTTGCCGGTTGACTGGTTTAGTATTTGTCTGATTTGTAGGATTAAACCAAATAAAAAACCTATCTAATTCACGATTTAATTAGTTCAATTGGCCAGTCTGGTTCAGACTATGCTGAAACTTTTTCCTTCGTAGTGTTATGGGACGATTTGACTCTTAACAGAAATTACCTCGTATCGATGCCGATGCCGCTCGTCAACAAAACTAACATTGCCATACCTGGCCACATTTCCAAGTAAATAGTAACAGTTAATAAGAACAGTTCTTTTTTACCTAAACTCAGTTAATGGCATATTTCAGTTGTATATTACCATCTAGCTCTATCTTCAATAACCCCCTAATGAATACAATTACACCAAGATTGATGCATTTATTTGACCTTTGAAAGAAAAACCGAATTCTATGCACAACTATTAATTTAAGCCCTGTGTGCAGATCTTACAATTTTGCAGATTTACAATCAGTAACCTTGAAGTAAGTCCTCCTTGAGCCCAAACGCAGAGTTCCCCCCATCTGAGTTTTTGAACCCTGTTGAATAAAACCCAGTTAGCCCTAATGAAATTAACAGAAGCAAAAGCAAGACAAGAAAACCACTAATGAAAGTAAAAGATACCTCAGGCATAAATATCACACAGGGTTTTGAAGTTTGAGGATCAAACTCTGTACTGTTAGCATCGGGCATACCAAGAATAGAACGTGCAAATTCAATGACAGCAATTTGCATCCCCAGACAAATGCCCATAAATGGAACTTCGTTCTCACGTGCATATTTTGCAGCAAGAATTTTCCCTTGCACCCCTCTATCCCCAAAACCACCTGGAACTAGAACACCATCGGCTCCCTGCATTAAAACAATTTCAGACAACTGAGAAAACTAAATGCAACCAAGTGAAATAAAGCCAACAAAATGTCAACCCAACGGTT
Organism: Kandelia obovata; assembly: GCA_021464305.1. Classification (NCBI taxonomy): domain Eukaryota; kingdom Viridiplantae; phylum Streptophyta; class Magnoliopsida; order Malpighiales; family Rhizophoraceae; genus Kandelia; species Kandelia obovata. Next base: position 4,636,647 of record CM038482.1, read on the forward strand.
AGATTTTGGGAAACCCACCTTCAAAAGATCCCATGCAGCTTTGTAAACATCAGGTGCCTGAACAGAGTAACGGAGCAGTCAATATCTATAGTCCAAATAGAGGTGGCAAAAGCTAACCCAAATTAAACCTTGCTCGTTTGCTCCCTCTAATTTCAAAGATACCCAATGAATAAAACAGTAGGAGGATGCCCCTCTGTTAACACTGACCTCTTGTGCAGTATTATCTTCTAGATCACCAGCAGGCACCCATTCTACAATAAGCTTCCGCCGGCAAGCAACAGAAGCATGCAAAAGAGCCTGTCCATAAGGAAAAACGAAAAAAGGTATTGAGAACCTTATATCTCACCACATCTTTACCATACAACATAATTAAATACGATTAAAAGAACTTATTTGTTCCTGAAGTTCCAAATAGACAAGTTGGTCCAGGCAAAAGAGAAAAAGGGAAGGGAGGTCAGTCCCCCTACCATTTAATTCACTGTTAGCATCCTTTTAAAGTTTAACTAAGCCATTAATAAATTCTTAAAGGTTCTCAAAATTAGCCACCATCCAAAAGTGCCTCATAATTAAGTATAAATTCAAAGTCATTCACCTTCAAAACAGAAAGATAAGAATCTGAAAGTCCAGTGTACTTTCCAACCATGGCAATCTTAACCTATCATGAAGGCCAACACCACAGTTAGTTAAATAGGGTAAGAAGTTCCAAATTGCATTTGCAAATGCTTGAGACCCACAGGATCCTTCAGAATGTCACAAACTTTTGTCCTTGCTATCCATTCGTGTAAATCAGGCTCCCTGGCAACACTGTGCATGAAAGCAACATTAACACACCAGCAAAGGGATTTGAGATTAAAAGATAAATGAGACAAAGTGAGAGAGAGAGATATAGAGAGATGTTATGCTAACAACCAAACCATGTATGTAGTAAATAAAGGAAGGGCACAGAACACAAACCCCAGAAGGTTCAATCTTTTCAAGATCACTTCATCCGCCTTCTGATCCTAATCAAGTCAAGGGAGAGAAAAGGAAATGATCTCCAAAATTCAGGTTTTATGACCGAAAATTTAGAGGAATTAAAGAAAACCTGCTTACTCTTAATAGTAAGGGAATATGCCAGATGTTTGGAACATCATGAAGGGTGATGATATTTTCAGCCTGCACAGAAGTCAATACCTAATCACCAGTAATTATGGTTTGGGCCAAATGAAGAAAGGACAATACGTTTCCAGTACCGGTAAATGGCAAAATTGAGAAAGTTTTGCCTGAACATTCTCTTCAAGTGCCTGTAAAAAACATTATCATAAAAAAAAAAAAAAAGAAGAAGAAAGAAAGAAAGAAACCACAGCCACACATACAATAAGTAAATATACTGTGATAAAGAAGAAAATATGGGAACCTTTGTACTACGACAAGCTAGAATGTTTGGTGTCAATCCAAGCCCTCTAAGCCCTCGAACACTGTGCTGAGTAGGCTTTGTTTTCTATAGTTTGATATTAAGAAACAGATTAAAGCCAATGAGTTAATGACCACATATAATGCAGAAGACAGTGCTGAACCAGCTTTATGAGTACAAATTAAAACCATGTGCAAGAAAATGTAAAGAGATAATTCCCATGAAATACCTGTTCACCAACCACACTCAGAACAGGCACAAGGCTAACATGGACCAAGCAAAAATTACCAGAACCTGCACAAAATCAACAGCTTAGCACCAGAATGTTCCACTGTGATTCTTTAAAAAGCAACAGTGGAGAAAAGTATCCGCATGGGTCTCTAGAACAATGGCAACAGCCCATCAACTAACCTACTCGGTAAGAAAATTGGCCAAGTGCCTCAATAAATGGCATATATTCAATGTCACCTGCGTCCAAATGATTGATTCTGAGTGAAAGACAAAAAGAAAAGAGAAACGACTCATTAAGTACACACACCAGGAATCATGAATTACCTGTAGTTCCACCCAGCTCGATAACACAAACATCTGGTGAACCATCTTTGCCATCAACTGGTATCCTGGCTACACGCTCTATCCACTCATGGATAGCATCTGTAATGTGTGGAACCACCTGGATAATTGCAACATCAGGGTGGCAACTTTTTAAGTTACATAATACACCATTGCATAATCTGAAAAAGAACAATGGAATGTGAAAGAACAAACCTGCACAGTCTTTCCAAGATAGTCTCCCCTTCTTTCTTTGTTGATAACAGACTGATCAATCAAAGAGAAATATTTCAAAAATAATAAGATAACTTAATGCGGTTAGCTCACATAATCCTCCAGACATCAAAATGATAGAGTTAACTCAACAAACAGAATGCAGATATAGAATTACCTGATATATTTTTCCTGTCGTAATATTGTTGTCACGAGTCAATTTGATGTCCAAAAATCGCTCATAATTGCCTAGATCCAAATCCACCTATTAAGTGCCAAGAAACATAGTTATATTTTTGTTGTATAAGAAGATGAAACCAAATAAATCCTCTTATATGAAAAGAAAATAAAATAAGGGATCCAAGGATGTGATACGAAGACAGTTCCAAACGTACATCCAAGGATGTGAAATGAAGACAGTGCCAAGTGTACACCTGCAGAAACAGACCTAACATGAGCATTTACCTCGCCACCATCATCTAAGACGAAGACCTCTCCATGCTCAAAAGGAGACATGGTTCCCGCATCAGTATTAAGGTAAGGGTCTGCAAACATTCCATCAGAAAAGAAATAAATCACTTCAAAATATAGGTAAATACAGTCGCATGACTCCATTAATACGTTAATAAGCTGTCAACTTTTTCTCAAGTAATGAAAGAAAAATTTTATATATGAAATGCTTGAAAAGCAAAGAAATAATTGATCTAGGCGGGAAACTCAAAATAAACTAAATCGGATTCCAAAGAAACGGGAAGATTGGGCTATGCAAGAGAAATAGTTGCAGCCAAAAATGCTCAATGGAAACGGGAAATTAAGAGAAGGGTGAAAAAACGTGCAAATGAAGACAATATGTAATACCTATCTTGATGAAAGTAACACGAAGGCCACAGGCTTGAAGGAGAACACCGATGCTACTAGCAGTGACTCCTTTGCCCAGTCCACTAACCACACCACCTGTCACCAATATGTACTTCATTGCTTATATTTGCCACTCTTTTTCTGCCAAAAAGTAATGGCCTTTCTCTGTTACGAAAACAGTATGTAGCTGCTGTGAGGGAAATTCAATTCAATGGCTTGAGTATCGACAGTTGAATTAATACTAAACAAACACTAGGAAAGAAAATAGGAGAGAGAGCGATAGCAGAAACAGAAGCGAGAGAGAGAGAGAGAGAGAGAGAGGCACACGAAAAGAGCAAGCAAAAGTGGGATTATTTATAAGTGGAGGAAGCGAGAGGCTGAACAAAAGAAGGAGACAATATGAAACGAAATAAAGGGGATGCGTTTGTCCCATCTGCTTATTTAATTGTTTGGATTACTATAATATAATGTAAGAATGTTCTTAGAAGTAAATATAACAGCTAAAGACTTGTACAAAGGGGGTTTTTTTTTCGGGGGGAGGGGAGGCAGAGACATTCTGGGAGTAGCCGAAGGGCCAAAGCCAAAAGATAATTAAGGCCTTGTTGTCAAATGGGCGGTCTTTACGAAGCCGAAAGCCAACTCACTTTCTAACTCGCAACCCAGCTTCCCTTGTCGCCCAACTTATGCTCGAGAGCGTGTGTATGCAAAGTGTTTATTGCTCTCTCCTTTGCCTTTTGCCTTTGCCTCTGCTTTGCTGGTTACTTGATAGAACAGAATTGCGTCTTTGCTTTTTGCCACTTCCCCACCCCACGCCCCAAGAAAAACCCCCACGAATGAGATTATTTCGTCAACAATCAATAATCCAATGTTTGAATTTGAAGCGAAGAAGATGCTAAAGTTTCCCCCGGCCCCTCGCTTTCTCTCTCTCTCTCTTGCCCACCAATGGTAGAAAAACTCCCCCCAACCCAAAAGTAGGGAACTCTTCTTATCTTCGCTTCGCTTTGCTTTTCTTTTCATTTCTTATTAATTTGTTTTGGTTTGAATGGGAATGGGAATGGGAATGGGCGAGCGATGGGGGCTTTTGGGTTGCCGGTTTCAGACTATTTGCTTCTTTTGAAGAGTGGAGTCGGGACATGACCAAGATTACTACTTTCTTCCTTTTCTTTCCCCTTCGACTGCTTCTCTTCCCCCTCCCCCCTCTTTTTCCTTTTTAAAATTTTCACTTTTATTCCATTTTCATTATATTCTTTACGGTTTTTTAACTATTTAACTTATATATATATATATATATATATATATATATATATATATATATATGCACAATTTAATTTATAATATTAATTTATAATATTATATTATATATATATATATATATATATAATCTTAATCTATAATATTAATTTGTTCACAATTTGTCACTTTATCAGTCTATTGGCCTACAATTCGACTTTGTATGCCGGGTAGATTAAATTACCTCACAAGTTGATCCGACCAGTCAATTCCAAATAGCTTACCCAGCAAATTTTAGAATTTAAGTTTATAAATTTTTAACCTAAAATCAAATTACAACTTGAGTCAAAATGACCTAGAAATGTTAAGAGGTAGGACTGAATTAAATCTAACTTGAATCACTAAAGGCTCAAAAAAAAATCTAAAATTAAAAATTTAATAATACATCATGTACTGTATAAGTACCATAGAATCAATATAATTCTAGCACATATATACTAACTTTTATGTTATCATAAAAATAAAAATAAAAAATACTACGTAAGCACTAAATCATCAACAAATATGGCACAAGATTAGATAACTATCATATCATTGTTTAAAACGACGGGTTATGATTTAAAGTAAATTGGGGACCTAGCTAAATAATTAAATTAGACGGATGTGATGCACAAAGTTTAGAGAGAGAGAGAGAGAGAAAGAGAGAGGGAGGGAGGGAGTTATCCAATTCTTTTCAACTTTTGTCTTTTTGAGCGAATCCAAAGTAAATCAACCTGCATAAAAGTGGCTTGGGGGGGCGGTGAATACAGATACGCCCACAGGGATGGTGTCGGGGGATATTTTCAATTGGTAACGTTTCCCTGAAACGTCGTTGTGACGATTGTTCACACGCACAACAGACAAATGGAGATCTCTTGGGGTTGGTTAATAGCTCCAAATGGAAAAACCAAAACACATGTAATGTTGCTTCTCAATATCATATAAGGCTATCCTTCCCACTATCTGGCCGACGTTGGATGCTACTGCTAGAGAGCTTCGGGTACACAAAATATAATATAGACAATATAAATTCTACGAAACAAAAAAAAAATTGATTGAAGATTCATGTACTGAACACACACTTTTGAAGTCTGAATTAAGGGGTCTATCTCTCACAGCCATCATACTTGCTAATTTCGTATTACCACGAGAATGTTTTGGTGCGTGTCTATCAGACTATCGTTTTCCATTCCGAAAGAAAACACACACAGCCCCCGGGGGGAGGGGAGTCGTACTCAAGTAGAAATAAAATATTATAATACGAGACAATGGGATATCATCGGCCATGCTGTCCCCCTAGGTGTGCCAGATTGCCAGCAGGAATTTTACCGCCTCGTGCTACTGCCAAGTTCCAATTGCAAAGCTCTACAATGCTGGCCCCATTTGTTACAGCTATTGTTGCTTATGACAACTTGGGTATTTTTTATATCTATTGGATATTGTCCTTTAATTTACGTGATCCTTCACTTAGGTTACATCTTTGCTTTGAGGCTCCTTTTCCTTCTCTCTCTTCTTTTCTTTTCTTTTCCTCTGGTCCTTTTTTTTTTTTTTTTGCATTTTTTTTCCTTGTCTTCGTCTGTTTCCCGCCATCCCTCCCTCTCTCTCCGCCTTAGCCTAGCCTTATCTGTTTTAACGCGTTTATAGCTCATTTATTAAACCTTTTTCTTTGTTGGTTTTCCTTCACAGTTTCTTGTTGTCAACGTTACACCACGATCACCGACCATTCATATCTTAGTTAATCAAAAAGTTAGTTTCTCCTTTCTTTTTCGAACTTAAACAATAATGATCGTGGTACCATATCTTTGATGGTAAAGCTAGTGGCCAAAGAGGTCCTACTAGTCAATTAGTAGCACTGCTCAAATTGATTTTGTCTTGGGTCTTTTTGAGAACAAAAAATAAACATAATTTGCAGCTACACCAGTTCTTGTTCAATGTACATTATAATTATGGTGGGTTGGCATCAAATATGCTACAGGTAGCTAGCATGAATTTGGGTTGGGTTTGCTGAGTTGATGGATCAATTGCAATTTCTTTTGTATAATACTTCTTCGCGGGGAGGCAAGTTCTCGGAACATGCGGAAGGTTAAAGATACCGAAACTTCCAAGCTTCATTTGTATTATACTCTCTTGCAACGGAAGTCATTGCCTAAAGAAACAGCAACACGTATTTCCTTTTTTTACAAGCTACTGATAACCTTGGGTTTAGTCATTACCAAGAGAGTTTCGCTATCCTTCGTGCCATCATGTATGTAGGCAGACATATGCTGCAACTTAAGAGCTTTGTTTGATAATGCAACTTAACTGTGTCCTCGCTGGCTGTGGTGGCTAAGATAAACCTTTACCTCTTTCCATTTCCATTTTGTAGCATTTCTTGGAATAAGCCGCTAATAACGTAACATGACAAGGGTCTTGGGGTTGTGCCCTAAGGATCAGTAGCTCTTCTTGTCCACTTCATTACACTAAATTGCCTCAAGTCTTCACCTTTCAACCAGCTATTCTATCTGTACTTCGCACGGTACTTCATTTCATATGGTTGGAATAAAGATGGACGGGTTAAATGATAAGAGTTTCGATTTGGCTCAGGAACTTAGCCGCTGGTTTTGATTTGATCCTGGTACTTTCCTCCCAAGTTACATAAGTTTCAATTTAAATATTCTACCTTTATCTTCTTTTTTTTTTTTTTGCTTTTTTTTTTCTTGTACATCGAAAAAACATTAAAGCGACTTTCTCAACTACACCACAAGGACAATAACAGATTCATGCATGTCCATGGCCAAAACTTCTAGTTTTCCCTCTTATTCGTTGAGGAAAAAGAACATATGAGAATAAGATCAATTTCTCAATTGCTCAGGCAGTGGCAATTATCCCAACCTCATCGATCCACAGACAAGGGAAAAAAAATTATATATATATATATATATATAAACTTTATTTTTATAATTAAAAATCAAAAAATATTTATTCCCTCTTTTTTTATTAAAAAGCAAGAGAGATAATGACATAGAGAGAGAGAGAGAGAGAGAGAGAGAGAGAGCGAAAATGAATGGCATTACTTTGGGGAACATACCACTTTCGTTGTCACTTGTAACAGTGGATTAGTGAAAAGGAGGTGCCACAGGATTTAAACATAGACGTATACATTAATTTAATTATGCACACAATAATAGAACCCAACAAAAAATTTTATGACGGCAAAAGAACCTAACCAGAAGTAACTTTTTCTTCTTTTCATCGTACAACCGGCAATCAAGCATCCCCACTAGATAGAGAGAGATATACAGAAAGAGGCATATTGACAAGAAAGAAGAGTACACACGAATGTTGCATACGGCCCATTTGGACGGGAATAAATTTTCCACTTTTAGGGGCACGCCATTTTTGGAATTAGATAAGATATTACATAAGTGTGTTTGGCCTGTTTTAAGAGATTTGTTGCCACAGAAACATTGTTTGGGAACTTTCTTGTCAAATGTCGAGGTAAAAGTACTGTCTTTTTGAAAACTGCCATGCTTAACAAACCACGTGCAGATAAATTTCATCGCCAATCAGTACATTAAATAGGATCTTTACACCGGAGGAAATAGCATCCATCAATCAGTACCTGTGTGACTACAGAAGTGTTCATTCTTATCTTCGGAGCCTAGACAGCCAACAAAAAATAGCGGCTTAGAACGTACCTTTTGGACCTCTTTAAGTTGGCTCCCCATTGGTTTTGTCATTTGGTATGGTAGATAGTTAACCAGGTCTGCCCAGATATTGTATGTTGAATCCAACCTTAATCATGTCAAATCCTTGCAATCAGTTACATACCTAAATCTAAGACACCACAAAGTTGCCCTGCAGTTGAAATAACTTGGTCCATAATTAATAGGGCATAAAGAAATTAAAGATTAGAAATTTCAGGGGAAAGTGCGACAAAATAAAAAGCAGCTAGCAACACAGCCAATTTCAGAGCATATTGAATCTAACCAGGTGATTAATATTTCCTCATTTCCTGTCTATTCCAGAACATAATTTACCGTGCCTCCATTGTTATCCTATTGGCAGAAGTAGTATCATAAGAACAGACAGCAAAGGCACAATGAATGCAGACACTATGATGAGCCATCACATCACCTGCTAACCATTCAAAGAATTAGAGAAGGCATCTTGATTGATAGGCATAATGCGCCAATTGCGTTTGTTACTGCCAATATCCGCTGCAGAAATGCGTAATAGCTTGTTATGGTAGTCATAGAGAGTTCGCCTGTGACCAACACTTATATATGTGATGCCTGCTGCTTCAATTTGCCTGTATAGGTATGCCTACAAGGTAAACCATAACCATTTAAAATCAAAGATTGAAGACTCATTGTCACAATTCCTATTAATTAGAACTACACATTCCATAGATCTCATTGTTGGTGAAGAAGATACTGCATAGCAATTCGAGTCAAATTCTATTGGCTCCTTTTATGCCTAAATATTTTATCAAAACTAAGTGCCCAGCAGCCTTCGTTACGTTGCTCTAAACCAACAAATCACACTGAGGTTGTGGGAAGGGAAATTTATCACATAGGAGATGTTTGGTCCTGCTACAAATTGGTCTCCAATGCACCCGAAAACCAACCAGAAAGGGAGAACGATTAATAATATACTTGATTTCAGAGGCACTAGGTGCCCATAGGTGCCATTTCTATTCCTCAAACAAGGTGCAAAGTTAGAACTTAAGACAACATGCATTATAAAAGAGAATAAGTTGAACCTAGATTCAAAGAATACCTCATTGGTTTCATCAAGAGCACTAGTAGATTCATCAAGTAGAACCAGCTTGGGTTTTGAAAGCAACAATCGTGCAAATGCAAGCCGCTGCTGCTCCCCAAGGGAAAGAACACTGGACCACTCGTAGGTTGAATCGAGACCACTGAAACGGGATAATAGATAGCCAAGACGGACATTTTCTAACACCTGTATTAAGTCATTTGTTGTTGGCTTACTAATCTTTCCACTTTTATTTTCCCAGTACGGTTCTGACATTAAAAAGGGCAATGAACCTGTTGAGTGAAAGTATTAGTTCTTATATCTGAATCAGGTTCACTGTTCCTCATAGACATGAAAATACACAAGAAAACACGTGCAGAGAAATGCCAATTGAAATTGATGACAAAGATAAGCAGCAGGAACTAACAGCACAATGTAGTTTAGAACATCAACGTATTTATAGACCTGAGACTATGCTGACTCACCCACTTAAAAGCAAACTACTGAATAAGAAGACCAATCCCAAATTTAATTAGCATCAGCTTCATGAATTTTTTCTCGTCACTCTATTCTATTAGAATTATGTTTGGTGTGAAATCTAATTGTTTTAATCACCTTCTAACTAAAGATTCCCCAGTCATCCTAGGCTGTCCTCTCCCTCTCCTCTCATCATCCACCTGAATTTGATCACCTCCTTACTTGGAGCATTTGTAGGTGTACATGAGAAATTCCTCAGTTCACTCCCTCAATTTATCTCTAATCAATGCTACACATACTTATACTACAAATATTCTCAAATTTTATTCAGCCCTTCCTAGAGTGACCACAAATCTATCTAAACATTTTCATCTCCACCACACTCATTTTTTCACTTATGTTATTTCTTCATAGCCCAACACTCAATACCGCAGAGTATCACTTGTCTAATTTCTGTTTGATAGAGTTTTCCTCTGAACTTTAAGGGAATTCTGTGATCTCACAACACTCCAAAATCTGCTCTAATAAGAATGCCTAATAAAGTCTACTAATTAGATACTAAATAAGATTCTTAGATCTCATATACAATATAAATCTGGCTATGCCTTTATCTAGTAGAACAAGAAATTACAAAAAATACACTTTTCTTATCTGGTTTGGTTGTCTGCTCTTCACATCACTCCCAAGGATCAAATAATTTTGGTCTTAAACAAATTCAAGTTTTCTACAAACATGAATGCAGTTTCCCTGGCATTGGCAGCATCAAATATGGATATCATTACAAAATATATCAATCAAATTGATCATATAAAGGAAAAGGAGTCAAATTTAAAAGCCTACCAGCAGGTTTAGAACCATCCGATATTGTTTTTACATCATCTGCCCATGTAGGATAGAGCAGTTGTTGACGAAGTGTTCCCAAAACCATATATGGTTTTTGAGGCAGGAAAAATATGCCCCTAGTGTTTCTGCGAATGTGCCCTTCAAGTTCTCGTGTACAATTCTCAATATCTCCTTCAGGATCAGATATTTGCAAAGAAGTTGATGTCTGAGAATAGTCTCCATTGTGAAAATAGAAAGTGACTTTTCCTTTTCCAATATTCCATAGACCAGCCAGAGCTCTTAACAAAGAAGTTTTACCACTCCCACTAGGTCCCATTACCTGATAAGACAACATATCTTTTGATGTCTTCACTCATTACAAGCTTAATATCTGACCATGTAGAAACTCAAAAAATTGGGAAACAAAACAACATTACTAACCAGCATATGATCTTTCTTGTTGATCACCATCGACAAGTCCCTAATCAATATGGACTTCCTCATTGGTGTTTGTAGAGTCAAATTTTCTATATGCAGTAATTTTTGTGTTTGTCCAGTTGGGATGGAACCATTAGGAGACTCCCAAGTTAGTGGCCTTTCAACATTACAGTATGCAAGAGTAATCTCTTCTGCAGAGTTGGATAGGAATTTGGAGCTGCTTCCATCAAGAATATCATCAAACTCACCTGCATATTGGAGATATAAGTCAAAATAATTGTTTATAAGTAAAGAGTTGGGCCCCTAACGGTTCTAGACCAGTTTCTGTTGATAGCAAATGATGGACCACAAAGTAGAACATGCAACGTGAGATCAAATATAAATTTTATTAGAAGAACTGAAGAACTAGGAGATAATCAAACAAGGAAAAAAAATGTTTTAAGAAAACAGTGAAATTATAAGATGATGGAAGAAATTCAAAGTAACACGGTGAATATATATGATTGTGATTTTAGTTAGTAAGAAAAGCACAAGCATGAGAAAAAAATAGAATTAGACCATTTGTTTGGTTTGAATTCTCCCTTGAGAAAGAAATACAAAAAAGAAAACACTTGGTATGGCCCAAATGAAATTAAACAATGGGCAACGACAAGGAAATAATATCTTGAAAAGCTATATGCATGGGGATCTATAACTCATGACAGATTTACAACATTATGTTAAAGATGCATGGTCAGATATTCAAGACAGATAATACATGGAATGAACATATTGAAGTAAGTGATTTAACCATCTTGCCAGAAATGACAATCAGTTAGCTTAAAGGGTAAAAAGGAAGGTGGGGAAAAAAAAAAACTTTTGCAGACTAAGAAAATGCATACTAGCTGCAACTTTGCATTTTATCTTTCCTCTTCAAAATTTCCATGAAAAATGTGCCAGATCAAAAGCCATCCTATTAATGATTCAATCACTCACAAAATTTAAGCAGCAGCAATAAAAAGAATGTGAGAGCATAGTACCCAATCGATCAATGACTGCTGAAAAGGCACTGATGGATTGAAACTGGAAAACAATGAGGGAAAAATCTCCAAGAATATGATTAAAAGCTGATACTGACTGACTAATGACACCAAACTCAATGTTGCCAGAGAAATACATAGGAGCAACCACAGCAGCAGGAAGAATCTGGATTAAGTAGCGGTAGCCATTGGTGAAGAACTCTAGATTTCTAGATGATATCAACAATTGCTGGAGGGAGGGGAAAAAATAAAAATGAAAGTCAGGGGATGGATCAGAGAGATTCAAATTGTAAGGTGAGAATAAGATGATATTTATAAGGTACAAGATATGTTAAGAAATATAAAGGAGAAATGTATCGAATTCCATCACACATTATCCTGATACCATACGGTCAACATTTTTGACCAATCACTGGCCTCTTCCATTGCCAACATATGAGATTCTTTCCCTTATAATTTCAACAACTGATATAAAGGGGGAACTAAATCAAACACATGGACAGCTAGCAGTCTTCAATTTAAATTTCTTTAGACACAGAAGAGTAAGATTGTAAGAAGTCAAACAAGCAAAATGAGAAGAGAAAGAGGAAGTTACAGTAAAATTTTCAAAAGCATTTTTGAAACGCTGGAGCAGAAGCTGCATTTCATTATCTTCACCGCCATAGAAAGCAATTGCCTCAGCATTTTCTCGCACACGTACAAGTCCATAACGGAAATCTGCTTCTTTTTTTTCTTGCAAGAAATTCAGAGTCACCAATCCCTGAAGCCAAAAGTAACGACTACTCCATTCAACTGAAAGACTAAGCATTTCCATGAAATAACAATGACATCGGAACAATAGATGAGGGAGACAATTACCCTTCCAAGATAAACACTCATGACTGTGCCACCAAGGGAGTACACAAGAAGAACGACAAAAAGTGGAGGATAGATGCCAAACAAGATGTTGCTAAAGGAGATCAAGTCTACAACAGAATTGAAGAGAGCCAGGGAGAACGAAAGAGAAGTGCCAGTGAAGGAGCCCAGATCGTCAACAATGCGCTGGTCAGGATTGTCAATAATGGATTGAGACTGAATCTTGTAAAATGCCTGGTTCTTGAGATAGCGTTCCATGTAATACTTTGTCATCCAAGACCTCCATCTCAAAGCCAGCGTGTCTCGGGCATAGTCCCTAAGCACAAAGAACTGCAATGCAAGAGAATAACAATTAGGAAAAAAAGATTAAAAAAAAAAATTCTTAGAAGAAGCGAAAAGAATCTACATTATATATATTGCATATAATATTTATAATGATAACAATATAGGAAGAGCGGTGGGGCTGGGCTCACCGGAATGCCTACAGAAAAGCCTCCCAGGTAGTAAAGGAGTTGCTTCGTGAACTGTTCTTGGTCCTTGTCTACCATTTGCATTAGCATAGCATAGTAGCAAATCAAGTAGTGTACAGTTTTAAAGAAAATCAATTTGGCATTAATAAAGAATAATAAATAAATGAATGAATGTATTATGGCACCACTAGCATCATTTTCCACTGCCTAGTTTTTTTTTTTATCTGCTGAACAAATTATTTCATAAAAAAATCGTTTATTGTCAAAAGGATTTTTTTTTCTTGGAGAGAGAGAGAGAGAGAGAGAGAGAGAGGGAGGGAGTAATGTACTGGCAAGGGCATTGTAGAAGTCACGGCCCAGGAAATTGAAGGCAACACTGATGCCGGTGGTGGCGAGGGTAAGGGCAAAGACGGCGGCAAGTCGGAATCTGGCTTGAGAGACGTCATCGGAGGAGAACCAGTAGGGAGCGGCCACTTTCCAGAATCTCCTCAGCAGCGTTCTGAGCTCTGGCACTTTTCTTTTTCCATCTTCTTCCTCCTCCTCCCCCTCCTACCACAGCGCCTCGCAGCACAGGAAAATGAAGTCTTTTAATTTTAATTTTTTTTAAATAAAAGACAGTAATAATAATTATCATAATAATAGCAGTAATATATATAAAAGAAAAAAAAATGCAAAGGGAGAGACAGTGGCTACCTTAAGTGGCGGAGGGGGGGAGGAGGGGAAAGAGGCAGAGTCTGTGGAAGCAGGAAGGCATCTGAAGGAGATGAGGAAGCTGTTGTGAGAGGAACTGGAATTGTAATATGTAAGAGAAGGATATTTGCATTTATGACGACAAAGAGTTGTGGTGGTCGTCCTCTTCTTGGAGGTCCTCCTTTTGCCACAGGAAATGGCGGTTGCCGCTGAAGATAAGGACAATTGGGATGTTGTTGTTGTTGTACTAGTAGATCGTTGCGCATGAAAATGGAAGAAAAGCCTAGTAGCAGCAGTAGAAGTAGAAGTAGAAGTAGAAGTAGTAGTAGAACGAGAAGAAGAAGGACCGCAGCGGCAAGAAGTGCAGAAGTGCGGTTGCGCCGTCGTCGTCGTCGCCATCATCATTATCATCATCCTCCCTGCTTCTGCTAACTCAACTCCGATCAGCTGCCGCATAAATAAATAATTAGTATCTTAATTATTATTATTATTATTATTTTATTAATTTGCTTGCATTTTTCTTTTTTTTTTTAAAAAAAAAAAATCCTTTTAGTTTTAATTTCGCGATCCCAGGCCTGCCACGTTCCCCCGCCCTTTCTATCATTTTATTTTCATTATTTATTTTTGTTTAGTAAATTGGGAAAGTGAAAAGGCAACATAAAAAGTCAAGCTATCTAATAAGGAATCCTCCAACAAGTATTATGCCTCCATAAGGAGGATAGGATGTAATAGAAAGAGATCCAAATAGAAATGCCGAGGTAAGGAGGCTGGACGTTATATAAATAGAACCTTGGATTCACAGAATGCCTAAATCAAGCTATATGATTTAGCATTTCTTTTTTCTTTTTGTTCTCTTTAACAAGATGAAAACAATAATAACATTACAAATCATTCACAGCGAGAATTACGCATCCAGGTGTCACTTGGTACTCACCTGCGAGATCATCAACCTCTAATTGTCATTTTTCTATCACCTCTTTGTTTCTTCTTTCTTCTAAATGGTCCAGAAGGTGGCTTAAAAATACAAAAAGAATGCCACCTATTCCGAACTAATTCATCATGACCTCATCCAAAATATTTCAAAATGGCGTGCTTTGCTGAGGAGAACAATCTAATCCAAGTTTTGGGTGCGTTGGAGCAGTCTTCTGAACGCATGCATTGCAAGATAATTTTACTCTCTTGATATGGCATCTCCTCCAAACATTCTTTTCTGATTTCAAGCATCATAGCATGAAATCAAAGAGAACTTGTTGTGCAAACCTTTTCGCCATTTACTAGACTGCGAAAGTTTCGAAATTTTTTAAAAGGACATTTCGATTTCCAATCGAACTCAGTTGAATTTGGAGTACTGATCACATTTTAATGGCCACCTTCACAGCTCCAAATTCTGTCATCTTTCTTAGTCACATGGTTTGGGAGATGTAACTTGTATACAGAAATCTGGGAGCAGTGGTGGAGGAGAGATAGAGTCAAAATCAACCTGGCGTCCTTAAATGTAGTTTTAAAACAATATCATCGTAGAAAAACCCCTGACCTCTCTTGTATCGCGTATTTTTACACCGTTCTCTCCCATTAAAACGAGGCTGTGATCAACCTTGTTCCACTTTCATTCTAATTTGGTCCCCCCAAACGTGCATTAATTGCTAAAGTGATCCTTGCGCTTCAGCCCCATTCCTTACAATGTCTAAGAAATGCATTCCACAAATAGCTAAGTGTGACGAGTTCACACTACCTAACTCTCACATCCTTAAAAAAAAAATAATCTTGGATCATATAGACAGTTGCGAAAAAAATAATTACCCCATTATAAGTAATATCAGAATTTACCCCTATTCTATTGTTAGACGTAGAATGTTAAGACGTAAAATACTGAGAACTTCTGGTTTCACCGCTCGACGTGTACTCGAACATCAACAAAAACGTCGATGAGCTCAGTGTAAGAGAATATAACAGGTGCACACTACTCAACTCTCGTATTTTTAAAAAAGAGCAGAACAGGTAATTTTTGAGAAGAAAATAATAACCCCGGGACACAGGGCTCTGATTAGGTTACTAAAAAATTTAGCTGCAAGCAGTGAACGTGAGGACAAAACTTCAAGCAAAATAGACTGAATACTTGGTTATCGTTTTCAGCAAGAACCCTCCCGCCTCTCGGATGTGCACTGCCCCCGTAACAATCTTTACTCCAACGATACTTCTCCCATCATAACAGCTAACTAAATTGCAACCCCAATCTACAACACATTTAAGGTCTGTGCTTAAAGACCCCCTTAAGTCATTCCAACCCCATTCATTTTGGAATTGGCCATATCACACCTGTATTCTGCTACATCCAGTAACATTATCATAGAACAATTCAAGAAACCATGCTGCTCTTGTGTGCTTAGCCAGCTCCAGAATCTTGTACACCAGCAGATGTGGATGTTCCCTGCAATGCTGCGATGGCCATGACCTCTGCTGGAGGTGGGTGGTCAAATTTGCATGTTGCACCATACCTGCAGGTGCCAGTCTTCATATAATATGGGCAATGAACTGCACCCTGCCAACACATTTCATCCATATAAATATAACATCATATGCACATACAGACAACAAGAAACAGTACCAATTCATACCTCTCTCCTAGGTAATCCTGCAAGAGTGAGCTTAAAAGTCTCTTGTGGAGCTGGCTTTGTAGTTGATGCAGACCTATCGATAGGGTGATGGAATTTGCATCGCTCACCAAATTTACATTCTCCAGTCTTCATGTAGTACTGAAATTGAACGCAAATCCAAAGTTGAACAATGGAATCTTTGTGTTACAATCCCAAAGTAGAATCATCACAAGAAAAATCCACAACTCAACAACAATGAAAGAAAATCTTCCTCAGATTATATATAAAGCATAAGATCCTAAAACTTAATGACAAAACTGATGTGTGTTACAATGCTCTGTGCAGTTAGATGGGTACATACATCACATTCTGTCTGTCCAGGGCGTTGAGGATAAAGAGTGGTTCCCACTACAAGCTGCATTCAACACATAAGTGATGAGCATCAATGGTAAAACAATAGTAAGGTTAATTGCTGATATGCATCAATAGTAGAAAAATATTAAGGGTTGTCTTTCCATCAGCAATATGCCACTAGATACAAGTGGGACTCCAAGGATAAATGGTGCGTAGTCATTATAATGAGCTATGCATCTTCAAATGAATTAAAGCTAATGAAAGATATCTTTGAAGATACCTGAGGCACAACATCTTTGCAATGTAAGCAAATAGAATTTGAAATTATCCACGAAACAAAAATAATAAAAGATAGCTAACATACATAAGAAGAATGGTTCAACAGCTCAAAATTAATTATACAACTCCAAAGTGCCTCACATAAAACAATAATTTGAGTAGACAACAGAAAGTCAAAATCATGAAATTAACAATTTCACAAGTGGAAGAATACTTCCTGAATGGCAACCATGTTTCTATGATTCATACCAAAACTTCATCCTTGGCCAACTTTTGCAGATGAAGGCCCTTTAAGGAAGTCCCCCTAACCTTCTCCCATCCATTTTCTCCAACCCACTCAATAAAAGCAAAATCAATAAAAGATTCCTATATGAATGTTAATGATCACGCAACCACCAACGTATCTAGAGCCTAAAAAACTTCCTTCGATGAGTAAGAACCTACTGATAATTGAACATGCAATAATCCACTACTCACCGTTGGCTGAGCCAATATGGGATCAATGGCTTGATATATAGAGGCAGCTGGATTAACAACCCCAATGTTTAGACTAGTCGCAGAAGGAGCTAGAATGGAATGACCCATTGCAGCAGCAGGTGGATTAATTGCTACGAAAAAAAAAAAGGAGAGGGGGGGGGAATGACATTTAGGCCAGGCCATTAAAGATGAGATTTTAAACAACCATGAACCAGACATCCAAAAGGGATGAATAAAGAACAACAGTACATGCATACCATTCCTATCAGGATGATTGTAGCGGCAAGTGGCACCATACTTGCAACTGATTGGAAGAAAAATTAGAAAATAGAGTTAAGCTCTGAGGCTGTTTCTGACAAGTTCTTATAACTTATCTGCTTAACTAGGCAAATGCTCACCTGCCAGTCTTCAGGTAGAATGGACAATCCACTTCACCCTATAGAGATAAAGGAACAAGTCAAACAGCAAATCTATCTAATGGTACAAAGATGACTCTGCTACAATAATAAGCAAAGGACAAAAGTGATTTTGAGTGCAATGATTTCCATCAGCTTCAAAAGAACACCAATTTATTCCACAGTGAATTTCTCAAAGAGAAAATCCTAACAAAATCCACCCCTCAAATCACTCTCATATTAGCACTGTGCTTCTCATTCCTCTCAAAATTTGTGACACCTCTTACAAAACCCCTCAAGAAAGAAATGGCCTTCTGGACTTACCAGTCTTATTGGAAGTCCCTTAGAATTATAGTATGGTGCTGGGGTTAATGAATCAGAAGGTGCAACCACATTGACATTGCCCATTGTTCCTTCACTCTTGACTGCTGATCCACTCTTCTCTCCATTACCACTATCTTGTATAAGGATATCTTTTGGGTGATGGAATTTGCATGTTGCACCATATTTGCATTTCCCAGTCTTCATATAGAACTATTTAAGAAACATAATATAAAGGATGAACAGATCAGTATTCTATCATTAGACAGTTAATACCTTCAAAAATAGAGGGCAGCACCTTACCGCACAAAGGGTCTCAGAAGGCCTCTCTGGCAAGGCAGAAGTATCAATGTTTTCCAAGGCACCCTGAAACCACATTAAGGCACCTCACTAGAAACCAGTATCAGAGAAGTTTATATGTTCATTTGTTGATACTTTATGATAACAGTACTTACCAAAGTACCTTTTGGATGATTGAACTTGCACTTGAATCCGTACTTGCATCTTTGGGTTTTTAGAAAGTACTGCAATGATTTATTCAAAACTTGGCAAACAGTTCAAAACAAAAGGAAGGCGCAAAATTTAATATATATATGAAATATTACTCACTGGACAATCAGGTTCGCCAGGTCTGTCAGGAAGATATTCACTTGTAGAAAAAACTGGAACCTAAAAAGCAAGAAAAATAATTAACTATGCAGAAATAGTTTTTCTGTTTTCAAAATTCACACATTTTGATCAATAACTGCAACCTGCAACAGCTTCCAAAATCAAAATATTATTAGGAACAGTGTGAGGAACTTCATTAGCAGAAGTGCAACCAATCTTTTGCCAACTTAAATTGCTTCAGGTAGAGGAAACTTAAAGAAGCCAGAAAGCCAATTCATGATTTTAGACTTGCATCACTTCTAAAACATTATACTTGAAAATATTTCAGAGGATTGCCCATAGAATTAATTAACCATTGACAATGTTCATTGTAAGTAACATAAAAGACTAGTTTACAGTAAAGAACAGATCAAATTAAACTTACAAAATATTTTTTAGAAAGACATTTCTCACAATTAAGCACCCATCAAAAACCAGATCGGATTGCTATGCAATACAAACAAAACACCAAAAGGTGATAATACAGAACCGAATCTTCTTGTCGACAGGCAATAAATAACCACTTTATTGGTACTTTTTGTCCACACACCCACACAAGGTAATCAACTGTTTCCCACTAATTGTCGTGCTTGAGAAGTTTACAGATGATCTGCTCTATTACCTACAAACAAGACAAGGCACAAGGCACTTAAAGTAGAACATAGTCAAGAAACCTCGCATTTAATCAATGAAAGAGAGTGCATGACAGTGCCTAGTCGAGTACATGTTCCAAGCTAAGCAGAATATAGCCAGAATGTATCTCTAAGGGCATCACCATATGCTATGACACCAACAACCTTAAGTCAGTAGAATATAACTCTCTTTTAAGACAACAACGCGAACAGAAATAATGAATGTCTTAATACCATAATTTTATGGGAAGACTGCTTATGCCTTTAATTACCAGTCCAGAGAAGCTGCATGTTTGTAAAAATTTTAACTTTAAGTCAAAAAACCCAAAGTACTCAGCATCTTCCATAATGGGATCCAAATTCATCTCCTATGAAACAAAGTTCAGCTTAGTCGTAATGGGTTTTTATTTGAACAAATCGGATCTATCGTCAAACCACAAATATGACATAAACACATTGTTAGAAGGTGTTGGGTTCATAATAAATTAAAAAATGCGGGGGAACAGATGCATACATCAATGTTTTCTATCTGATACAAACATGATTAGAACTACTTTTATCGTTACCACGTGGCAAAATCATAGCAAGTGATGTAACTGCAAAAGAATAACCATGTTAAAGTTCATTACAATAAGAACTACTTTTCTTAGCAAGATAGAGATAGACTGTCAAGCCTACAAGCCAATGTTCCAGTATTAGAATCACTAAAGAACCATGCTGTAATGGCACCAGGAAACCATTGCATACTAAACCCCATGCATTGATACCTTAAACTAGAGCTGCCTTTTGCAGACAGATTTCACACATTGAAATTTGAAAATATACACATACAAACAGGGAACAGATGCAAGTGAAGCCATCAATTATGTGACTACAAATACTAACTGATCCATAGGGTAATATTTATGACAACATTGTAATTATTCACAGCATTCCCTCCTACAAATGTTGAACCTAGTTGTAGACAAAAAATGTCCTGCCCACACACCAAATGATGCTCACAAGCATTGTATACAAGATGCACTATTAGGTACCAGGATAAGATACCTATAACAATCATTGTCGATACACCTAGCTATTCCTTTAATGGAACAGAATTTGTAACAAACCAATATGCAAAGCATTACAACCATTGTGCCAAAAAGCTGAATGTTAGACAAAGAAAAGTAACAGCAAAAATAGAGTAAATATATGAAGATGATATACTTTGTTCCCAAACCAATCCCAATGTTATTTTAAATTACAAAAGTAAAGATATTCTGCAGGGATCAATGAAAACATTTGGCGGAAAAGTTCAAGAACATCAACAATAGGCACATGAGTATGATTTCCACTGTTAACATGAAATTGTTTGAAATATATCACAACTGTAAAAATAAGCTCAAATATTGTTGTAGAACTCATATTAACAAACTAAAGTAAAACTATAAAATGGATATGTAAGCAATATCTACTGCATTAACTCGTATTCATTTTTCCTTTAAACTCATACCCTTCAAAATAAAGAAGTTTGGAAAAATACTCTATCACGGGATAATATCTACATAAGCATTAGTTATGAAATATAAATATTACATAAATTAGAGATTGCGGTAAAAGGTCACCTCTTTCCAATCTGGGATTCCACCCTCAGGAACCCAAACAGGATGGTCAAACTTGCAGCTATCTCCAAACTTACAGGTTCGAGTGAGCATATAGTGTGCACAATCCTTCTCTCCTGGCCTCTGTGGATATAAAGACAAATTGCTTGCAATCTCCAATCTAGAACGCTTGGCTAAAGAGTTGGTAGAATACCAAGATTCACTCAGCCCAATTGAGTTATGGGAACCCAAAACAGTCTGATAGAGTGCTATAGGGCATAGTAGATAGTATATACAAAAGAACAAAAACATATAGTTATTATTTAAATATGTAGTGAAAAAGTGTTTTTATTCTATGGATGTATGTTGAAAAATAAAATTAGTAGTTAGAAAAAAGTCATAGCATGTTTTTATTGGACTACATACAGATATACTAGTATAATGATTAGATAATATCAAGATGACTTCAAACATAATAGAAAACAAAGCAATTCATAACATCCATAACACAGAGAAACTAAATTGGACTATTGGTTTCCACAATAGCATGTGACCAAAAGTCACCTTACCAAAAGAATCGCACCAAGAAGCAAACAAGGTTAGCCCCTTTGGCAAGATTAAGGCAACACACTTCCCAATATAGTGAAATGCTTGTACTTGCTCTTAGGCAAAGCTATGTATGTAACATGAAATTAAACAGTGCTTCTCTTTGGAAAAATCATTCACTTTCCTCATTCACCCAAACCACGCTCAAATATTGACAGGACAATATGTCCGCACTAGAATTATTATTTCTGCCAACAAAAGCTTTATGCTAGGAATAATTCCCCATATCCTTTGTTATACAATTAGTCAGAAACATGATCTAACCATACAACAAATACACAAAACTACTTTATGACCATGAGACAAGCAAAATTAACTTGTGCAAGACCAAAGGCAAGGACTACTATGAAAAGCTGACCATTGTGTCATGGTGGGATCGAACCAATAATGATGGACATCACGGCCAGAGAATGTGTAAGCACTTTGACGAATGGAAATCTGATCCATTGCAACAGATTGCAAAGTTTCTTAACAAGCTTCTGAATGTAAAACATTGGGGGTAGGTGTGTTTAACATCAGTTGGACCACTCATTATACACTTAAGACCAAAATGGAAGATTACAGGCACACAACTTCAACAAAATAGACACATTAATGCAAATATGCCTTCATTGCAAGAGGAAAGAAAGTGATTGTAGTCGGAACCCTAAACCGTCAGACTAGCCATAGGCTAAAGATCCATATGAAAAAGAAATGTACATGCTCCTAAGGGATAAGAGGAAAAAATAATAATATCTTTAAAGTTGAAGCATTAAAATCCATGATGCAGACAAACAGAACAGGATACCGAAAATGTGGGAGAAAATATTATTGAATATTCATGTTTCGAAAGTAGCTAAAAAAAAAAAAAAGAGAGAGACAAAACAAAAGGAAGCGAGATATAAATTCGAGCCCTGCATTTGGGGAATAATAGAACACCACCCTTTAAATCCCCAAGATGTGTGACTGGGAACACCATTCAGTCAACATGTTTGACAGTAAAAGTTAAAAAGAATTAATTTAATTTAATTTTTTTTAAGCAGAAAGAAACGGACGAGTCGGAAAACAGAAGACAACTATTTGTGTATTTGCATTTTATTTTTCACAAGCAATTAGCCAGCCAGCGAAAGGAAAGATGAGAAGATAAATAGAAAGAACATTAAATTAAAACAAACAAACGACGGATAAGCGAAAGGGGGGAAAATTTATAAATAAATAAAAAACAAACAAACAAAAAGAGAGTAGAGGAAAGACGGGGGAGCAAAAAGCAGGCTAACCATCAGAAGAGCGCTTGATGCCAGGGATCAGGGAATCAACATCGACCCCAGGAGGAGGTGGTGGGGCCCACGAAGACAAATGGGAAGCGGCGGCAGAGGAGGAATCCCGCAGGCTCAGATTGAGATAGACGGAGGAGGAGGAGGAAGAGGAGGAGGAGGAGGAGTTCCATTTGGAAAGATCCGAAGAAGCCAAAGGATCAGAGGCGGAGAGATAGCGGCGGCTGAGATAGGTGTCGGTGAGGGAAAGAGAAGCGGCGGCGTAGAGGGAGGCAGCCGAAGCTGACTTTTCAGGTGAGGTCCCGTACTTCGAAGAAGCGTATCCGTACAAATGATTTGCCATTACTTCTCCCCCACCCCACCCCACCCCACCCTACCCAATTGTTCCCAAACTAACCAATTAGAGTGTACAAGTAAACTAACCCCCTCGGAGGCTCAGCCCCAGCCAGCGACTCTATCTCTCTCTCTCTGTTTTTTTTTTTCTCTTTTTTTTGAAGTTTTAACACTTATTTTCTTTGCCTTCCTTTTATACATTAATAACCTATCTTCGTCTATTCTTTCTGCTTACTAATACTTGCTCTCTCTCTCTCTCTCTCTCTCTTGCCTTTCGTTTTGCTTATATATTTTTTAACTATTAAATATTATTTACTCCTTTTTTTTCTCGAAAAAGAAAAAAAAATCTGAATTACCAATAATTTAATTATGCTCCTACTGGAATTGAGACCTTTGGTAATTAAACATTTGAACGTGATGCTTCTGTTTCACATCCCCCCCCCCCCAATATGGCATTATCATTCCTTTTCCTTTCAAAAAATTTACATTTTTTTATTGAAAAGAAACATAAGGGAGAAAAGGAAATCTGGGATGGGACCGCTATTGTTGTTTCATATGCAACTTTTATTTTCTTGCCAGTAAAAGAATCAACAGAAATTTGGTTAACGTGGTCTTAGACACATCCCTCAGGATGAATGATGAATGTTGTAGTAGGTTACAATTTTCTTTGTACAAGTCAGATTTTCCCTAGGAAAAATCTGATTTATGTGTTATCTAGAACTTTTGAGTCTTATTCCTAAAAGTATTCGAAGTCTATGTAAGAAGAATCACTGGGGTTTTGACTACCATTCCCTTTATCTACTCCAGTGTCAGCCACCTTGTTGTCTACTGGAGGAGTCTCTTTGCTAGCAAACTGTGAAAAGTCTACAGGTTCAGGTATGTGGGGAGGCAGGGCACTTCTGACTAAGGCCCAGTTCACTCCTTCGAAAAATGGATGCTGTTTTATTTCAGTGGCACCCCTTTTGTATGCAATTCGTTTGTGCGGTTCTTTCACCAGAAGACCTCGTATGAGATCGCGAGCCACAAAGCTAGCTTGCGGGATTTCTGGAAATCGCAGCGGCTGGCCTACAACATTGAAAAGCGTAGCTCGGTTGCCTGAGCCCTTGAACGGAGTTGTTCCATGCAACAGCTCATATAAGAAGATGCCGAAAGTCCACCAGTCTACTGCACTGCCGTGGCCTTCTCCTCGGATGATCTCTGGGGCTAAGTATTCGTGTGTGCCGACGAATGACATAGATCGCACGTTTGTTGGCTCTGCCATCAGTTCTGGAAGGGCTCCTCCCACCGAGGGGCCAAAGTCTGATTTAGATTTGCGGGTCTTTTTACTAGGCAAGATTCTTGGGAAAAAATTTGACGGTTGCATACAGCCATGCACTGCAAACTCTTCATTCAGAATGCCTCCTCCACCGCCACCATTGCTTTCGCGTACAGACGAAGACTTGACGAGAGTTGGATTAACAGAGCAACGAAGGGACAAGTCGAAATCGGAAAGCATGATATGACCCTCATTCCTTACCAGCACATTCTCTGGCTTCAAATCCCTGTAAACTATGCCTAACATATGCAGATACTCGAGTGCGAGCAACACCTCCGATGCATAAAACCTGTACGAACATAAACCAAAAAATTTAGTGTTCTGGTTCCTGGTAATTAAGGGCTCAATTTTTTAGCACTAAATCCCTCCAACAAACTGCAATCACGATAGTAGGCGACCTCAGTCATTTCAATAATGTTTCCATTTTTGAGCTGGAGATACTGTTCAGGTATATATATGTTCACTAAACAAGCAAATGCTGTCGAGGTCATGATAAACACATGCACAATATAGTTTTAGCACCGTCCAGCAAATTCTTCGCATTGTAAATCTTTTCAGTTTTTAGCATCTAGCATGAGTTCTATGCGCCTGTCATTCTGTGATAAACAAAACAGTTCATATTCCAGAACCGTCTATACAGAATCAAAAAATGCAAGATACACTCGGATGAGACCAGCACCATGTTTTGCAAGCTGCATAACTCCCTTGGCAACGCAAGGCTTATTTGAGACAATTAAAAGATGTGAAGGCACAGATATTGCTTGTTGAAGTGCAATTATGAAGGGGAAGTCAAAGTAAAGGAGGAAGAGACAGTACACACCTTGCTGCTTCCGCGGTAAAATATTTGGTCGGTTGCTTTTGTCGGAGAGAATGAAGATTGCCTCCGCTGCAGAACTCCATGACCAAGCAGTAGAACTTATCTGTCTCAAAATATGAATAAAGAGTAGGCAGGAATGGGTGGTCAAGAAGTCCAAGAATCTCCCTCTCCGTGTGCGCTCTCAAGACCTTGTTTCTACTGGCAAGAGAAGCTTTGTCCATCACTTTCATGGCAAAGTGAGTGTTGGTTCCTCTAAGTTCCACGAGATAGACGCTCCCAATGTCTCCATAGCCGAGGCGCTTGAGGAGCCGAAAGTTGCTAAGCCCAATTGCACCTTTGGCACCGATCATATTAACAGCATCCCATCTAATATCGCCACCTGTGTGGGGCCTGAGAGGTGCACTGGAGCTCTCTGGGCTGTCACTGCGAGAACTGGAATTCTTCATTTCACTTGCATTTATGTTTGTTTTTGTGTTTGCTGGCATTGTAGCTTGTGTACTCAAAGGCGTTAATGTAGTATTAGAAGATGTTATCGGGCTTGGAAGCTGGCGGTTATTGTTACTTGAACTGGAAACAGGCTTGATCAGGGGATCCATCTTCCTGGGGTCTAAGATGCGATTAGCAATCACATTTTCTGTAATCCTAATATACCCAGTTCCTCCTCGCGGACTGCCGGCAGACCGATCTGCCTTCTTGTTATAGTTGGCAAGGTCTGGATAGGGACGATTGCAGGTCACATAATTGGGATCACTCCTCTTTGTTGATTCATATTCTGCTTCTTCTTCTGGAACATAGTTCGTGGTCATCTGCTTCAAGCATGGGAAAGAAACAAGGAATGATCCTTGTGATCATAACATAACGTAAAATCCACATCAAGAGTCTAACTAAAATATCGAGATTCGAGACATCATGTCACACGTATTGGAACAGAATCAAATGGTGCATCTAACAATAATAATGACTCAATCATAATCAACGATGGGATGAGATAATGTAGGCATTAGGTGTTAAGAATAGTTTGGAGAACGCACCACGGCAGATGAATCGGGCTTCCTGACAGGCTTTGATTCCATAGATGGAACGAACACCGAGAAGGGAACGACAATAATCCCTCAACTGGAAAATTCCTTCTGTTAATTATTCATATAAAAATTAAAAAAAAAATCACAAGAAACCAAATATTTCATCAAAGACGTGAAAAATTTAGATTTTGAAATTGAAGGAACAATCCAATTCACAACAGCGGACATGCCAAATATCATGCACATTAGGAAACCTGACAAAATTCGAGAAAAATTTTATGTATATAGAGACACACACACACATATATGGGTAAGAACTAGGAAGAGATGTTCAAAAAGGGAAAAAGAAAAAAGGAAAAACCTAGGAAGAGAGCGGCTTTTAGCTAGACAGCAGAGAACAAGGCAAGAAGAAAGATAGGTTACCCATTATCTCTACACAGCAAGAGCCGCTGCTAGAGAAGATAGACGAAAGACCAATTAAGCATTGTTTGTAAACAGCTTGTCTCAAAGTACAATACAAGCTTCAATTGGTTATTATGACAATCAAAAGACCATTAGATTCCTGAGTGATCTCTGCCCATTTATTGTTTATGATAGTCATGGTCATGAGTGTGTTGCGCAATCATTGTTGGGATATACCATCAGTTTTATTATTTTATGCAAATGGGGAAGTAGGATTTTTGAATTTCATTTTCCCTTTTTTTTTAATCCCATTCGTGTGCGCGAAATGTTCTTGGATATGGACGACAAATGACTACGTATCAAAGCATGTGGAATAACATGGAGACAAAGACAAATCATTCCCAGATAAGCTAATCGAAGACGGGCCAATAATCAGAAAAGAGGAGGGAAGAAAAGGGACATGCCAGAAATTCGGAATTACATTAACAAGAGAAGAAACATGATATTGGGGGGCTACCGGGTGGGGGTGGGGGTGGCGGTGGCGGTGGCGGTGATCATGTTTAGCCTAGAGCCTAGGTGGCTTTGGAATGGAACAATAGAAGGGATTGTTCTTTTCCTGCTCCTCCTGCTGCCGCGTGTAAATTGAAATTGGGTTGGGTGACCCGGTGGGATGGAGAATGTGCGATGTTATTTTGGGGTTAAAAAGCTAGAAGAAGCCTCATTACGAGATTGATCAGGCCAACCGCCACCCTCAAACAGCCGGAATGGATTTTGTTTTGTTTTGTTTTGTTTTGCTTTTAGACTCTTTTAAATGTCCTTGTCTTTTCAAGATCTACAGAGTTTTGGGGAATATATATTCACCATCAACACGTAATAATAAAAATAAAATAAAAATGTAGAAAAGAAACAAAGTTGATTATTAATTTAATTTAATTCAAATGGGTCAAGGACTTTTTTCCTTTTTTTAAAAAAAATAAATTGTTTGACGTGGGGTTATTAACTTAAATAGGTTGTTCTTAACTGATTATTAATGGTGCAGCCAGCTAGTAAAAAAAGTGTTGGTGGAAGGATAGAAGTACTGATTAACCAAAAAGTTGATGGTAAGTGGGAAGGATAGAAGAGAGGGATGTGGGAAATGGCCATAAAAAAGGCTATGAATAAGGGGTGGATGGCCGTTTTATCCTTTTTTTTTATTATTTTTATTTTTATTTAAGGGTACATTGGAAAAGTTACTTGGCTATTAGTTAAAAATAGTAGAAATTAGTGGGTGGGTGTCGTCTGACTCATCCTTCATCCCGGTCATATTCTCTACACTGCACCCATCCACCGTTTTTAGCCTTACAATTAAATTTGATTGTTCATTTTGGAGAGCCGTTGGCTAATTGTCCTCCTTTAATCACTTTATTTACAGTTTTTAACTCTAATTTTGCAGTGATGATTAACTAAAAAAAAAAGCCTCCAACTTTAACTTCTTTTTTCTTTTTTCAATGAGAGATTTTAAGCAAATTTTTTACATTCAGCTATTTAATGATAAATTAATAGGAAAGACTAGGGTTTGAAATTGAATCCAAGATCTCCTCCCCCGAGAGCGAGAGGCAATTGAGGATTTTTTTTTTTTATATATATATACTCTTTGAGATTTTTTGGTTATTAATTGAAAAAATATAAATAATTTCCGATTATCATCAACATGAATAAACCCCAGTAGAAGAAAAATGTCTTATAAAATATAATAATAGCTGTAATGGAGGCAGTGGATTTGTTTTATAAAAAAGTTGACTACAAATATTAATACTTAACTTTAACTTTAACTCATAATTATAATAATAATATATTCATAAAATATTAAAAAAATTATATTATATGTACATAATTTTTATATTTAAAATTTTAACATTACAAATGATATATATATTCTCAATTATTGTACTTTTATATCGAGAACAAATTCTACTAATTAATATTTTTACCAAATTCTCTATAAAGTGACTTATCATTTTAACACTTAATATTCAGATATTGATATATGTATATATATTTTTATTTAAGTTAATATATAAAATAATATTAATTTTATATTTTATAACAAATTTAATGTGATTTTTAAAATATAACATTTTATATTCTATAAATAAAAGTTGTGACAAAAATAGTATGATAAACAAATTTTATTAAGTGTGTTTATTTGGTTGAATAATGAAAATTAAATAATGATATGAATAAAAAATAAAAAATAATTAAATTTTATAAATATGATATCACTTATTTAAATTTGTTAAATTTAAAATTATTTATAAATTAAATTAAATTTATTAATTAAAAATATATTTTGCTAAAAAAATAAAAAGAAAAACCTGAAAAAAAAGAGAAAGAGAGAGAGAGAGAGAGAGAGAGTGTGTGTGAAATAGGCTCTACAAAGGTGATATTTTTGTTGTACCACTTGAAAGTTCAAATGTGTACCTGTTAGAGCTAAATTAATTTGATATAAATTTATTATTTAAATTAATAAATTAAAATTAATTTATAAATAAATTTGAATTTAATTTAAGTAATTGATTTAATTTTTAAAAATTAATATAATATTTACTCAATTTAATTATTATTATTATTATTTATTTTTAGAATCCATCAATTATAATTGATTATCTTTGTTATAAATTTCATTTACGGGCATATCGTACTTGATTTCTTAGCAAGCGTAAAGTTAATATTATTTTTATATATTTACCGTTTGTATTTTACGCCTCCACGCCAGACTGGAAGTTGAAAAGTTTTGCTCTGCTTGTGGGCCGCCGGAGAAATAAATGGACGCTGAGACACCAGCTCCGCCGCCACCAACACAATCGACGGCGGCAGTGCACCCGGCAATCGCACCGGTGTCGTATCTGCTGGGAACGTGGAGGGGAAAAGGAGAGGGTGGGTATCCCACCATATCCTCCTTCACCTACGGGGAAGAGCTCAACTTCTCGTGCCTTCCAGGCAAGCCTGTGATAGCATACACACAGAAGACATGGAAGCTCGGCTCCGGAGAGCCGATGCATGCGGAGAGCGGCTACTGGAGGCCAAAGCCCGATGGCTCCATCGATGTCGTCATCTCCCAGAGCACTGGCCTCGTTGAAGTTCAGGTGGTGGTTACCCCCATACTTACCATACTACCCTCTTGTTAGGGTTCTAAATTACCATTAATTGTTTGTTTGTTCTTTTTTTAAATAATTATTTATTTATGTTCTAAAGTAAAGTAATTTATATGGCTTTAAGTTATACTTGCTGAATTTATTTATTCTTTTTGTTTCTTAATGCTAATTTATTATCCAGAAAGGGACCTATAATACGGAAAACAAGATTATAAAGCTTCATAGTCAACTGGTGGGCAATGCTTCTAAGGTAATCTATGCTTTAACCTCATTAATTAAGGAATATGTATTCCCTTGCTTGCTTCTATTTATTAGTTGGTGCTGCTTATTGCTTAGTTTCATTTCTGATATTATCTTTGATCAATTGGCAATGTCCAATGGAACGGACAATTCTCTTCAGTTCATTGGATATGGCTGCTTGCCAGCACAAAGCCATTGCTGTGAATGGCTTAATCATAGGTCGCTTGCATCTTCAGTCTGTCATATCCTTTTACATATCCTGTGGTGGAGTTGCTCAAAGGGAATCAGGAAGGAAGCTTCTCCTCCTGCATTTTTTTTTATGTCTACTCTTCTTTGAATCCTTTGTTGCCTGCTTCAGATGGTTGTCCCAACATTGTCAACTGCCTTTCAATCTATAGCATGCAGAACCTTTGCTACAACACGGAGTCCCTGGATTTACTGTTGAAATCAAGGGTTTCTTGGACTGTCTATGTCTTGAGTGATTTTTGCTCCCATTCTTTCACGAAGTGTAAACCACATCATTGTGTATATGCTCGCTCTTTTACATACTTTAGAGGGATGGTTTATGATGCAATGTGGAAATATGGTTTCATTGTCTTTTTGTAGTAAACAATTTCTGAACCTAATGCATTCCTACTTTTGCTAACAAGAACTTAAAAAGTGAGAAAGGTGTAGATCTGTCTTTAGAGACTGTAATTTTTTTGCTGCTTACCATTTTTTTGTTGCTTCTTAACAACCAATTCTTTCTTCAATTTGGTCAAGAGTGGCCATTGGAAAGTGCTTCATCTTTTTCTCTTTGTCTCTCTCTCTCTCAGTTTTTTTTTTGGTTTGACAGGTGAGGGAGATAGGGCGTGTTTTTGAATTGTTAAATGGGGATTTGTCTTATGTGGTTCAAATGGCTACCAATCTAACTGCTCTTCAACCACATCTGAAAGCCATTCTTAAGAAGACCTAATCATGTCATCTTTATGGCTAGCAGCAAGATCTTTGTTGGTGCTGAATGCTTCTGGGCTTGCAGTAGTACCTTCATGTTGTCAATGTTGGTATCAAATGGGAAATACAATCTTGTTCAACCTTTGTCAATTGAGATTTGAGGGTAAAAGCTTCTTCATGTTGGGAAATCTGTAGCACGATTTTGTATTCTCCAGCTTTGCAAGATTTCTGTTGCATTTCAATTGTCTGTTTGAATAGATGAGATCTAATTTTATCATTTCCTCCTTTTGTTCTCGAGATAAGTAGATTCTCTGGACCAAAGCAAAAAGATTCTATATTCCGGAAGTTACTAGCATGTTTTCTTTCTGTCATCTTCTGCATTGCATTCATTTAGATTGATCTTATTTTCCCATTTTCCTTGGATACCATATATTTACTAATCACTTTTTCTTTTTTCGTTGCAATTTTTGCATACACACAAAGCATAAGCCTTAAAAGTGAAAAGAGAAAGGAAATATTTGAGGGCATGCACCCGTGAGCTCGATCTGTCATTTTCTTGTCTCCACTGCGTGTGTGCCTCTGTTTCAGCTAATGCAATTTGAAATGTTTTACGTATTTTCAATTGACTGATCTGAGAGGTTTTATGACTTGACAACATACCGTTACTATGGACCTGCGTTTTATGGCTGGAAACAATGGGATTGGAGATTCTTCGGAAAGCTGCTGCCTCCTCGCCTATTCTCGTCAGCATGAGCCCCATGAAAAATGATCATTAAGGAGAAATTTGCTCTGTTTTAGCTGTGACATTTCGCATCTCTTGTGCTTTATAAGATATGCGAGTGGGCGCCTTTATGTATGTTTTTCCGTTTGCAAATATAGGATCAAAGTCACAGGCACTGGTTGGTTTTTACGAGAAGCGTACGCATAGATCCTTCCCCCTTCTATGGTGGGGGACTACGGGTTGTTTTAGTATATCATGACTGCCTCCACCTTAATAAAATTTTATTAATTAAAAAATTATTATTTTTTTTAAAAAATATTATTAATAATTTTTATTATTTTATAAAAAATTTTAATTTATCTAATTTTAAACAAATTTATTATTTTTATAATAATAAATAATTAGTCATATTATATTATATATATATATATGTAAAATTTATTATTTAAGAAATATATACAATAAAATTATTTTAATAAATTAAAAGTTAATTTTTTCAAAAAAAAAATTATTATATCCTGATATCTAGAAAAGATTATATAAAAAAAATCTATTAAAAAAATAATCACTTATTTTCTTATTTTTACGATTCTTTTATTTTCAATCCTATATCTATCACACCTCCCATCATCATGTATCCCAAAAATTAAGTGAAAATGCAAACCTCTCCATACCAAAAACTTAGAAGCATCAGTTGCATAAACAGATAAACTCCCTCAGAAGGGAGGAGCCCCAAGTTCCCCACACAGCTCCCCACACAGCTTCTTTCAAAAATATCATGAAGATGGAGAAAACCCCTAAACACCTCAATCTGCCTCGTAGGGTGATTCCTCAATTTCTTTGTTATTTCTTGATCATAATCCCCGTTAAATCGAGTTCCAAAGCACGATGATATCACGAACGTTGTGATGGTGGGCATGGAGAGAAGCATGGCCCTTTTCGCGATCCTCTTTTCATTAGCCTTTTGATGTCCTGGCATCGATGAGCGTTATGATGCCAATGCAACGGGGATAGAACTAATACGCAGGCATGACCCTCAGCCCAATAGGAGGCCCAAAAAGGACCTTGTCCATGGGGACGAGGTACGCCAGGAAATAATCACCCAGGCTAGTAAAAGACGACTAATTAGCCAAAGCCCATTAGTACGGGTCAGTAACATTATATTCAGCAGCAACAAAGAACCAATGATCCCAGGCAGGGACTATGGGGAAAGGTGAATACTTTGCTCCATTTGTAGTTGGAACCCCGCCGAAGAAGTTTTTGTTGGCCGTGGATGCCGGAAGCGATTTGACATGGACTATGTGCAGTTACAGATGTGTTATGTATTGTCCCAGACTTGGCAACCACAATGTGTTTCAAGCTGATTTCTCTTCTTCTTTCAAGCCAATTCCTTGCTCATCAAACATGTGTAAAATTCAGCTCCAACAACTGAGTTCCTTTGATTATTGCCCTACTCCGTCAACTCCAAGCTCCTATAATTACAGGTATATATATAGCTCATACCTTGGATCTATTTATTTTTGTGTTGTTTCTAAATTTATGATCCGACCGCTGTTTACTAAAAAGAATTAGTCCATCTCGTAAGCAATGACATTCAAAGAGTATCACCGATAATTCGTCGTGCTTGCATCCATCAACAAAATAACATATCGTGTCACTGACTATATATCTATACATAAAGTAGTCCCTCTTTAGTGGAAATACAAAAACGGGATGCATGAATTGAATTGTTTTGTTTTGATGCTAGTACTCTTCATTTGATACTCTTGACACTTGTCATATCACCAGGTGCCACCAGCAGGCACCAAGAAGCTACGGAAAATTTTGGTGGATGGAATGTAATTGGCGCATGGACATGCATGCACCGAGAAGCTTTAAAAAAAAGAAAAAAAAAAGGCCTGTGCAATGGTGAGGCGAGGGAAAAAAGCACCAGTGGTCTGGTGGTAGAATAGTACTACAAACTACCTTGCAAAGCCCACGTTGTTTTTCTTTTCTTCTTTTGTTTTTTTTTTTTTAAAAAAAAATTCAACCATTGAGAGCTCTCCTCAACGCCCCCCACCCCAAGCTAACAACAATACAGAAAATCTTTCTAATAATTAAAATTTTCAATTTTTTTATTATTAAAATTTTATATTACATATAAAAAATTATGAAATTTATAAGAATAAAAGAATCACTCTTAACAAGTAATAAATTTTTTAATAAAGAAAAGAAAAATGCCCATGCGTTGTTTGGCCATTGTCCTACGCTTGCTAAATGCTAATTGACATCTTCCTTCAATTGATTTCACCCCAGCTGTTTTTCTTTTTCTTTTTCTTTTTAATTAACATCGCATAATTAAGTTATTGTAACGTATGAATCTTTAAATTCAAGTCAATGAAACAAATAATACTATAAATAGCATTTATTCTTTTCTTTTTAGCAAGTAGACGTACAATATACACGCTGCCCTTGGTCTTCTTATTTTCACAGCATTACCATCTATTGGCACCGTTGCCTACTGAAAAGACAAAAAGAAAATGAAAAACATATTTTTGATCAAATCGAAAAGTTTGCCCCTGCCTTGCTTTATACATTTTTGCCGACAAGTCCCACTGCTCTCGTGCCTTGTAATATATATATATATATATATGTGTGTGTGTATGTATATAAATTGAGAATCATATCATAACAATGAGCAATTTCATTAATTGCTCAAAAATCTCCCCATTAGATGATAATAATAATAATAATAATAACATTGTTCAATCCCATGAGACAAACCCCATCAGAAATCCTTGAATTTCCGCTGCTGTCTTCATTTCCTTCTTATTGTGGATTTATATCATCCAAAAGTCAACAACCCCTAGAAAAAAAAAAAGGCAAACTTTCCAAATATATCGAGGAAGAAGAAGGCAGAGCCTTGTGAGCGAGCGAGTGATAGTAAGTAATGGCAAAGAAGGCGGTGTTGATAGGAATAAACTACCCCGGAACCAAAGCAGAGCTCAAGGGTTGCGTCAACGACGTCAGGAGAACCTACCGATGTCTGGTGGATCGCTACGGCTTCAATGAAGAAGACATCACTGTTTTGATCGACACCGACGACTCCTACACTCAGCCGACTGGGAAAAACATCAGAAGGGCGCTGACCCATCTGGTCCAATCCGCTGAAGTTGGAGACTTTCTCTATGTTCACTACAGCGGACATGGGACCAGGCTCCCTGCTGAGTCCGGCGAGGACGATGACACTGGCTACGATGAATGCATCGTCCCCTGCGACATGAATCTCATCACTGGTACTCCACCAGCTACTTCTTCTTCACCTAGCCCTTTTGTTTCCTTCTGATTGATTTTTTAATCTGCTATCTTTTTGCATCTCTTAATCTTTGTTTTTGTTCATTTCTACTTATCTCTTTGATTTTTGAGTAATAGGCATATGAAAGTGCATTGACTGGTTGTTTGCTTGGATTCAATTGAATTCATACCTTATGCGGACTCCTCTGCATTATTGATCCGTTTGATTATGTTTTGGGTTTATTTTGTTGCTTGTTCTTTCTGAAATTCTTGGATCTGTTTTAGCTAGTGTCTTGGATCCTTGCGATCCTTTATGGTAATTTCGTTGATTATAGGCGTGCTTTTCGTGACAAATTGAGGGACCCTAGACGTCCCTACAGCGTTGATTTCTTTTGAGCAGAATGATAGAATGGAAGGAAATTGATCTGCTTCTTTGGTATGACCTTGGCGTGACGATTCTACTGAAGTTTAGATTTTATTCTCATGGATCTGTATGTCAGTGCCCAACTGCTTGAATTCTTTAATTGTTTTTTTATCAACAAGTCCATTTAGTTCTAACGACAAAAGGATTTCACAAAGGGGAACCTTTTGTTCAAAAACCATTGCCATTTTACACATTGAAGTACTGTTGCAACATTAGGATCAGCTACACTTTGCGAACAATGTTTTGTCTGTTGTATCAGTTCATCTTTGTGCTGAATTCTAGACTTTATTTATTTATTTATTTTTCTAGTGTTTGTAAATCCATTAAATGTTTTTTTGGTGCATAATAAGTAGTTTTTGTCATTCATATGTTTGGGTAATTGAAGGAAGTCTTTCAAACTATTGTTTTCTCTTAGATTTGAAGTCTATTTGAATTGTAATGAGATGAGGAGTGATGATTAACCAATTTATGCTAACCATTGCTTTGGGTGATTATTAACAGATGATGATTTCAGGGATCTTGTGGACCAGGTCCTGGAAGGTTGTTGCTTAACAATTGTATCAGATTCATGTCATAGTGGAGGCCTCATTGATGAGGCTAAAGAGCAAATTGGAGAGAGCACTAAGCCGCAAGAGCAAGAATCAGACTCTGGATTTGGATTCAAAAGCTTCTTGCGCCAGTCTGTGGAAGATGCATTTGAATCTCGTGGGATTCATCTCCCTTCTGGATTGCGCCATCATCATCACCACCAAAGGGATGAGGAAGATGTTGACTACAGGTCAGTTGAAGCAGAGTATGGTGATCGAGGCTATGTGAAAAGTAGATCTCTCCCTCTTTCAACTCTCATAGAAATACTCAAGCAAAAAACAGGTAAAGATGACGTAGATGTCGGGAAGCTGAGGCCAACTCTTTTTGATGTCTTTGGAGAGGACACGAGCCCAAAGGTGAAGAAGTTCATGAAGTTTATTATGAGCAAAATTCAACATGGAGGTGGAGAAAGTGAGAGTGGTGGCTTCCTAGGAATTGTTGGCAATCTAGCTCAGGAATTTCTCAAACATAAGCTAGAGGAGAATGATGAGGAGTATGTGCAGCCTGCGTTGGAGACACAGTTGAGTAGCAAGCAAGAGGCTTATGCTGGATCAACTAAGCGCTCGATGCCTGAGAATGGCATTCTGATTAGTGGCTGCCAGACCGACCAAACTTCTGCTGATGCCAGTCCTTCAGGAAATTCCAGCGAAGCTTATGGAGCCTTCAGCAATGCCATACAGACCATAATTGCTGAGACAGATGGTTCAGTTTCTAATCAGGAGCTTGTTTTGAGGGCTAGGAAGATGCTGAAGCAACAGGGGTTCAAACAGCGACCAGGCCTCTACTGCTGTGACACTCACGTTGATGCTCCTTTTGTGTGCTGATCAGAATGTTTTGATGATAAAAACATAATTATGTAACCTAATGTGTGTTTCTGATGAGGAGTGCTGGATGTGACTACCAAAGATTGTTGTTCTTGAACATCCCTTTTTTGTGTTTTTTTGTTTTGTTTTGTTTTGCTTTTCTTGTGTTTTTCTTTTTCTTGATGATGGCTTGCCCTTAAACACTTATTAAAAGTTACCCGCTTCTCAATAGTATCTTTCAGGTGCAATATTCCAGGCCATAGGCCTTCTTATCCATGATACTTGTTGCAAATCAAGATGCTCAAAAGTTTCTTCAGGTTGCATTTTTCACTAAAAGTTCCCTCAACTGCTTGCTACAAAAATGCTCAATAGATGCACCGTTGCAACTTTCTTGCATTCTATGATAATCAATTTTTAGCAATTGACCGCTTCACCTTAGTCATCAATTTCATCAACCCACTCTAAATCTGCAGCCAAGTGAAGCCATTATTTAAAACCATATAGACAATTTTGCATATGATTATAATTGATCAAAATATATTCAAAGTTTAGATTTTTTTTCTTGTAAAAAAAAAGAAGAAGATAGAAATCAATTGAACCAATTTTAAATTATTGGTTTAAATTTAATATAGCGACCAATATCTTTACTTAAAGGAATGATGCTTAATTAATTTATACTCTAAAATTATGGGTTTATTGATTTAAATGACAAGAAAATTGCAACCTTTTAATTTCTCTTAACAGATTGTTTATCCTTTTTAGTGTTTTCTTGCCAATCTACTGGATGATTTTTCTTACAAATCTCCTTTTCAATTTCTCTCCTTCCATGAAAAAAAAAAAATAATCTCTTTAAAATCAAACGACACTTTAATAAATAAGTTTTTATTCATTCTAAAGTATTATTCAAAATTTTTTGATATTTAATTTTACTTAGTTCATAAAAAAGTTAGTATCAACCAAAGTGGTTCACACAGGCAATGCTGGATGCATATTTGCTTATATATAATAATAATAATAATAATAATAATAATAATAATAATAATAATAATAATAATAATAATAATAATAAAAGTTTGCTAGGTGACACAGTTCTTTGATCATTTTGGGCTATTTTGAAAATTTTTGTTCCTATATTAAATCTCTTTTATCTTAAAACAATGAATGCCACTGTTTATTTTTATTTTTCAGATTAGATAATATATAGAGAATGAGGGATGCTTATTAATGAAAAACTAACAACAATTAAAATTGGTTGTTTTGAAGACTAAGAGTTTGGAAACTCAAAAGGTTGAAATCAATTTTTTGGGAAAACTGAAAATGTTAATTAATGAATTGAAAAGATTATAAAACTTAAAGAGCTATAAGTGAATATAAATTTATTTGTATAAATAATTTATTTTAGATGGACATGCAGATTTTGAAGGATCTCTTCGTTTTCTTACCTTCTTAGCCTTTTGTTCTCATCCTAGCAACGATGATTTTGATATTCTTTAAAGTAGAAAGGTGAAAGGTTTTGATTATGGATTAAGAGATCTATTCTCCTGCCCTAATATCAATGAGGTTGACCTTCAATTTGTAGCTATATTTAAGGCACGGTGAAAAACGTACGTTCCTCTTGAGCATGGGTTTCGTTGCAACTATTATGTACCCTTCTGCATGGATATGGTTTGTTTTGTTAACCGATGCTTTGCACAAGAGGAAGAAGGTTTTTGGCTGTGTACTCTACCTGGAGGTATCTTAGTTTTTGTTTCCGATTTGAAGTAGAATTTTTATTTGTATTCGTTTCTTTTGTTAAATGATGCCCCCCCCCCACCCCACCTTTTTTTTTTCTTTCTTTTTTTGGTCCTATTTCATGGTCATTAATATTGATGTTACCCAAATAATCAAGTTTATTAGATAATTTTTTAAACTATACATGTAAAAGATGCAAAATCATTAACAACTTTAGAACTAGACGGTGATCTCCTCCAAATCATTGCAAAGAAGACGCAAGGATGTGGCAAACTTCAAATACTTCTTTTTCTCTTCTCTTTCTAACATGATGCCAAATATGGACTTTGCTTTAATTTTAGTGTATCTTAAACCTTAGAGTTGGTCAAGTTGCAAGCAAGGATGCGAGGGGAAGTTGCAAGCAAGGATGCGAGGGGGAGTTTCCGCATTCAAAATCCCACGTCTATTTATTTTATTTTATTTTATTTTTTATTTTTATTTTTCAGCGACAAAATCTCACTACTTTGCCTTAGTTGCCAGCGATATAATAAATTAAAAAATTAGGCTTTGTGACAAAGTTGATAAATAGACATTTCGCCCATTTGTCCATTATGCATACCATTGATAAATTTTGTTTAGATTTCAAAATGCCATTCTCCAGATTACTATCTTATTTATCATGTTTGAAATTATAAAATAGTATACCAATTAATTGAATACAATAAAACCATATGCCTCGCTGCAAATGCCCTTCCAAATTAAGCCATTCACATTCTGTAGGATTAAACTAATAATTAAGGCAAGGCAATAAATCCCATTGAAGCTAACTAATTTCATAAGACGACAGTGGATGCCAACAGTGTTACCCTCAAGATGAAGCCTTCTATTTTATCATCACATCACCGGGCAGCTAATGTGGCCAATGTAAACACATAGTTATCAACCTGATCCTTGAACACTTGAGATTTACAAATCAGGGATACGTTCTTCAACCTTCACTCCCATTCACAACCCCCTCTCATTAGATGAGGTTTTGTGTAGCCCAAACCGACTGCCATGCAGAATTTACATCAGAGCAGGTGTACTGTTGTTTTGAAAATCAAACCGGAAATGTTTATGAAGGTGCTATCGATCCTAATTCATTAATCCCTGAGATCGGCATGTTTGCGTATAGTATGGTGAAGAAGAGTTCCACCTCTGGTACACTTCGGATAGCTTTGAAAAACCGGTTTTGGCTTGGTTCATCGAGCAGTGATGGCCCCATCTGTGCAACTCGGGGCACCAGTCTTGCCAGCTCAATTCCTGATGCCAGATGGCCTCCGGTGAATTGAGCCTGTATCTCATCCACAATTGCATCAACCACAACTTGCAAAGAAATCTCTGTAATCCTATGAAACTCAGCACTGCAAGGAGAGGGAATGGCAAACTCAAATTCAGATGAGAATAACAGATTCGATTTGATTATGTTTATTTTAGTTCACTGCAATTAAACTGAGCACTATTGCAACTATAACAAAGGAATACTGACATCTTATTTCTAATACAAAAGGTCTTGACAAGTACTCCAGAACAGACCTCAGTAATACTGCCTGTGCTTCCACCATAAGCTGATCAAATTTTGTAGTTTCAGTGGGAACTGTGCCACCGATCCTGGAGGCTGTGGCCAGTTTCCTAGCATTTTCGGGCACTAGATAGTCCACCCATCGATAGGGACTTCCCATGCTCATGAACAAGTTCAGTATCTGCATGATAGTGACATGAAGGGTTGTGGTGTTGAAGAAATCCCTCAGCTGTTTCCTAAACAGATTAATCCATAATCACTGTAAGAAAATTTCCAACAGTTACGGTCTCTGATAAAAAAAGGGCTGAGTGCTGGCCCTATGAAGTGTCTCTCTTCAGTTAGAGGGTGATTAATAGATAATCCAAGCACCTAAGATTTGGTTCCTATGGTCTCCATGTGGTCGATGATACCAATGGAGGGATCAAAATTAGGTAAGAACTTCACTATGAAGAAGCGATGATAGCCACTCTGTTCAATTCAATACTTTTAAGATCAACACAATAAGAATATTTATTATGACAACTAACATCACATGCATAACATCCATCTACCACTCAGGAAAATTGTAACAAGTGTTGCCTTGTTATGTTAATCTTAATGAATGGCACATGCCTTCTAGGCACAAGGATTTGGTTAATTATTAACAATCCACATACCTATTCTTCAACTAAATCAATGATAACTTTACCCTTTGAGAACTTCAGTTACTGCTGCTTGCATATTCTGGATCAAAGCTAGAATGCCATCATTGGCGAGAAAATCAGCACTTGCCAGAAATTTCTGCTCATCATCTTGCTCAATGAGATTAACATTTTCCTGTAAAATAGAACAGAAGTGATTACTTTCATAAAATTAACATTATACCACTATCAGTAGCTCCTTGAGAAGAATAGTTGAGTCCTATATGCATCAGATAGTACTATTATCCTCCTTAAATCTTCCTAACCCCTGATCCAGAATTGAAAAACCAATAAAAAGTAAAAACAGTTTATGTCCCATTCTCTGGACCCAAATTCCATATCAGCCACAGAAGGTTCACCAATTTGTAAACCATTTCGCCAGTCCGGTCATTTTATACAAAAGCAGGATACTAAATGCAAGCTCAGAACTATCTATTTTTTGAGTGGTGAGATAACTCTACGAGAATCTGATGCCCAAGACAGGCAATGATCAAATGCAGGCACCCTATGCTGCTCTTTGAAGTAGTCTATTTCATGAAGGACAGAGTTTAATTCTATGATCCAAGCAAATGCAGCTTACCAGCACAAAGAATTCAGACATGACATGAATGCAAGGAAAAATAGTATATAAAATCAAATTGTGAGTAAAAGAAATGAGTATGGTCAAACCATAAAGAAGTTATTCTGCCAGTGGTAAACAAATAGCAGTCTAACTAAATTGAAGTATGGAAGAACCTCAGCCATCATCAACAAGATAAATAGAAAGAATACAGCCAATCAAAATCTAAAGCTTGAGAAATGCAAATCAAATTCAACACAAGTGGCTGACTACACAACACTTATTATACATGCAAACATACATGTTGAAAATTAGAGTTGGAAAACAATAATGGCTCTTACCAGTGAATGTGAGTGAAGGCGTGCAGTATCAATGTATAAATGTCTTCCAAGAATATTCACTTGAACTCTTATATATAAGCTAACCGTAGTCACTGCCCACAACGATACTGCCATCCTTGTGAAACCTGACAAAACCACAGCCACAAGATTCAAAACATGCCTCTTATAACGATGCAATCTTCAACTAGATGAAGATTATACGAGAACCATAAACATAAAGACATTTAAAGGTATAAAATTTTCAGCAGCATACTTAAAATTTTGAGCCTCTCCCACAGCTCAACTTTCCCTGAAGGTGTCAAAGTGTTAGGCTGCCCCCTTCGCTGCTGTAGCCTCTCAGTGAGTTCTGAAAGGTCCAATTCTTCTGCTATCCGGCCATTTAAATAGTGCATTACATGGGACAATGTTGTTGTATCAGCTATTTGTTGGATGTTCTCAAAATGAGCTTGCATTCTATTGACATCAAAGTCGACAGAAAACATAGATAAAAAAAAAAGGCAATAGAACATTCTCCAACAAAAAGTTCACAACAGCCACTCCCTCCCCAACCCAAAGCAAGTTTCTTAACTGGGCCTTAATGAGCTCGTCATTTTTCTGCTCGTTGGCAAGTTTTCTGTCCCGATCAGCGAGCCTGCACTCATGCTCTCTGTACATTTTATATAGAAAATAGCTGCCTCCAAGGACACCAGCTGCAACAAGAATCTTCCTCCTATGCCTTCTCCAAAAATCACTGCAAGACCAAAGGCATCAGGAGTGAACAATAAGCATCGATGGCACCTTAAACAGTGCTTATGACTAAATTTCATTGTATATGCAAACAACTGAAGCACAGATATAATCTTTTGGTTTTACAAGAACTGATTACAGGAATAAATGAAACAGAAGTCCTAGATTAAACAAGCAGCAGAATAAAAATTATATCCCTATTGGCGATTAAGCACAGAATAAAGTAATGCTGTAGACCGAGAAATCAAAGATCATCGTCAAGGCACAAAAGTGATTACTTTTACAAAAACTCTGCAAGAAAATTCAACAATAAAAATAAACTATATACAAAAACAGCAACTAGAACAATAGAAAAGTATTTTAATAGATATCCAAAAGACTGACAATACAAAAAGACAAAACAAAATCTAACCTTAGAGAAAGCATCTTTCATGCTATAGGCACACCCAAAGGTCCATCATTAAGCCTGTATGCCATGCAAACACATCTATACGACACAACAAATAAACCAAGTTAATGAATGGCATCCCTTGTTATACTTAAAATAGTAGACAGGATTAGCCAAAATGACGATGGGCCTAAACCACAGGCTGAGGAAACATTGCCCTCAGGGAAAGAAACCAAAAGCAATTGAATACTGGGAAGGGGGGGCACAGGGGAAGAGAGAGGAGATAGAAATCTTTTCATCTAAAGAAAAAAATTTGTAGAATGTGTGTGTGTCAAGAGAACATGGGGTGAGAATTCCTGGGTTGGCACAATTTAGATGTCTAGATGGTTAAGCCTACAAATCAATCATCAGCGCAAATTTTGATAATTAGAATTGTGGGGGGAAAAGCTCAAAATTAAGATTGTACATGAAATAAAACCATGACACTTTAAATAAATGGCCATAGCTAATTTCTATAACCATCCATATAGCATTGCAAACTCATTATGGGGACGAAAGGGAAAGAAAAAACAGTTTTCTTCTGATGCAACTTTTCTTTTGCAAAAGGAATGAAGGAGTGTTTCTCTTGCAGCAAAAGGCCTACCAATTGCAACACTTTTGTACACATAATCTATCCATTTCTTTCTTTCTGATTTGTTCACTATTCTATACTTTGACCCCTACTACTTCCTCAGACATCAATTTTAGGTACCCATTTTGTGGTATTTAGGCAATGCAACCGTATTGTAGTTCATCTACTTACCCTTTCAAAAGTGTACCTTCATTACCAGTCCAACAAGAAGTAAACTTTAACTTCAAGGTGACCTACAACAAATCAAGCCACTATTAGATTATTACAGAATTAACAAGATCGTAATAAAAGAAAGGAGGCAGAAACCCCTGGAATCTTCCTAAGCAGAACTGCTGTCACAGAAATGATCATCCGTACTACTGTAAAAGGTGAGTGCAGAGAAAGAAAACTGACCTTTATTATTATTATTATTATTAAATAACAGAAAATTGATGGTAGTTGGTTGAAGCTTGGCTGTGGCTGGCCCCCTAGTTTCTCCTCGATTTCTAGATTTAAATTAATCAATCGAAATTCGTAATACCCAGAAAGAGGGGTTTGTGGCTTTGACAGAAGGCTTGTAAGTAAAGGCTCGAGATGGGTTAGACAGAGCAAAATAAAATAAAATAAACCCCCAAAAAGAAACGAACTTTGAAACTGAAAGGAGCCAAAAGTGAAAATAAGAATACGATAGGAAGCCCAGAAGAGAAAAAGAGAATCAAGGGTCAGGTGGGTCGATGCTCTCTGTTTGTAACCCTCCGTGTTTGTGGTCTAATTTTTTTTTTAATTGTTTTTTTTTTCCTGCGCGAGAACTTCAACTGAACGATCACTTCAATCAAATAGAACATTAAGAGAAATTTTTCATATTACATAAATAATAATTTATATAAATTATAAATAAAAAAATTATAATAAAAAAATATAAAATTGTTTGACCTT
Organism: Kandelia obovata; assembly: GCA_021464305.1. Classification (NCBI taxonomy): domain Eukaryota; kingdom Viridiplantae; phylum Streptophyta; class Magnoliopsida; order Malpighiales; family Rhizophoraceae; genus Kandelia; species Kandelia obovata. Next base: position 4,681,098 of record CM038482.1, read on the forward strand.
TATTTGCATTAATTAAGGTACGACCACCATTCCTTCTACATTCACCGACAAAATAAGCGTTAAATGACAAATGAGAGGGCTTCTGCAAAGTTGTGAATCTGGCTTCGGCTCGGCAAAATTGTACTTTGTAACTAAATTATGGTCTAACATGCCCTTAGATTCCATTTAGTTTTGGTTCTAAACCTATTTCAATTACAGTTATTGGACTATTCGAACCTTAGAGCCACTGAATAGCCCTATTTCTAAGTTCGTATTGTCCCTCAATAATCCTGAAAAAAAAACATGTTTTTCCGCACCTCATTCCATCATTTCCATCTTCACGTTTCGTTCTACTTTTTTCGTTTTTTGTTTTCAACTTTGCCATCAGCACTAAGGTCCGAAGTCTACTTATAGGAAAGAGATAGCTTCGCAAAAGAGTTGCATGGGCCGCACTTTTGATAATAGTTGGTGGTTTTCTTTCCCAAGAACAGGGGTCTCATCCCAAGCCCAGTAGTTGACAGGGTCCTCAAAATTCTTCCATAATCACCTCTAACCCACTCCAATAATAAAATGTTGTTGTCAAAGTAAAACCATTGCCTTAACTCTCTAAAATCCATTCTCTTAGAATTAAAATAAATGGATTTCCTTTTATTCACCTATAATAACTATTCCCATAATCCTTTGTATCCACAAATCATTGGATATGTGAAGGGTTTATCTCTTTCATCTAAAAATTTAAAATTGTGTGATAATACCAATATATATATATATACCTCAAACATCGTTAGAATATGAATTATCACTCCTTTAAGCCTAATCCATAGATTCTTTGTTAGTGTCATAATTCAACTAATTACTCAATTATTAGTAGATCATATGATCTTCTTTATGCAGTATAATTTTTATTTTTATTTTTTTCTTGTAAAAGAAAAAAAAAAAAAAAGCTATTCATGTGTAGGAATATGCCACTTTGTGTTTGTGGTCAAATTAGTGGAGCAAGTGTACATCCTAGGCTTGAGCCTAAGGTATGAAAGTCACATTCCACCAAAAATACACAGAGCTCTCGGCTTGGAAGCCTTATCGTAAATGCCGTCTCCACCTGCCTCTCCACCACGATGCCGACTCACCACCACACTACTAGTAGTCTGCCAATTGTGGTCTAGCCTTCAGGCCCAAGTAGCCGACCCACCTCTTTCTGGGCCCCATTCGTATGTTAATTAGATATTGTGCTTCTTGTTTTTCAATCAAAATTTAGTTTACTGCCATCAGCTTCGAACAAATCCAGGTGGAAACAATTTGATGAGTGACTTAGAAACTTATAAAATGGAAGTTCCCTCTCTACCTCCCTGGTCTAATGTGATAGTTTTTTTTTTTTTTTTTTTTTGTTCTTGGACTTTAGTGTCGACTGGCAAAATTTTGGAATGATCTTGAAAAACCACAGGTCCTGATTGCATGTTTGGTCAAGGACTTTGTCCTATAATTCCCTAATGGGACTAGGATAATAAGCAGAACGTACGTGTGAAAGATTTTGGATTTATATATTTATGTTTTATAAATTACTTCTATATATATATATATATATATTATTTTTTGATTCGTCAATATCAGAAATTTGAACTTGGTTTGTTGGAATTAAGAATTTAACAACTCTGACCGGTAGGCTAGCATTCATATAGATTATTTGCAAATCTTTTCACATAATTTTCCTTTTCCTAAACCAAATATGAACCCATTCTTTTCACCACACATAATGTTAATTAAAACTCAATCGAATATTGTAAGCATACAATTTTTCCATACTCTAATTTTGTCAACCATATAAATTCAAGGTTAATATCAAGCCACTTAAAGGACTTGGAGTCTCTGAAAATTTTCCCAAGAATGTGGCATCCTCGCTGAACTCCAATTATGTGACATGGTCCATATTGAGTTTTGTAAAATTATTTGGGAAAATAGCTTTGTTATTAATCTAGAACGAATTATTGGGTCAATTTTCCTTTTACATCTATAGTCATAACATAATCCTAAAATTCTATGAGATAACCTGAAAATTCCATAGACCGATACCTTTGTTGTGAACTCGATTAATATTGTCTTATTAGAAAAAGGACTAACTCTATCTTATTAAACAAGGGATGAATTCTTTTGGTTTTAATTTAGGGCCTTTTTAGGATTGTGTATGAACCTTGTTGAGTTTTATACCTAAACCTTATATCAAACAGCCACAACTGCTTTTAAATTCACGGAGATAGTTCCTTAAGGTATATTGAAGTTGTTAAGAATTTTTATATTTGAGATTTTGAATTTATGATAATGGAGAGAATTAACTCTATTATGTAATTCATAACTCAATATACCTTCTAATAAAACAAAAGAAAAAATCCGTATGGATACTAAGATTTGAATTTCTAATCTTTATTTCAATCTCTATTTGAAGATGTGTCTATTTGAATTAAACCAATAAATTAGTTTAATTTTTTTATGGAAGTTAGATAGAATTATCAAATTCTTCCCTAAAAGACTAGAAATAGTTATCAAATTGCAACACGGGCAACCATTATTTTTATTTTTATTTTTTGACGGACCGAGCTCATTACTTAGTCCGTTAATGTTTTCCTCGCACACATAGTATAAACATGTGTGGAGTGAATAAAAGATGTAATGTAGTTGTGGGGCCACCATTGGGACGCAAACCCTGATATCATTTTCCAAGAAAGTTTTTATGCCCACTAAAGTCTAAAGACATTAACCACAGAAAGACGAATGGGAAGGATCATATATCATGTGTTCATATATACAAATTTGTAAGTTAAGGGGTCCGCAAGGAGCAAGGGCCCTCGGGTTCGCTCACTTTGGAGATCTAGAAGCTCAACAAGGCCACCACCAACGCCTAATGTTGTAGTCTAAAAGCCAAAATAATAATAAACAAATAATAAATAAAGCAAAAGAAAGCTGGCCCAAAGCCACCCTGCGAGTAATACACAGCATCCACGGCCGTTGGGCGGATAAGCTGTCTCTTTTTGTGTCTTCCCTACTCTTATTGACCAAAATATTACTTATAAACATACCCCTTCATCGTTCTTACATGTAGCAAAATAGCAACAACAAGGTCCCCTGTTTTTTCTCTTTCCCCCCCCCCCTTTTCACCTTGATTAATTACTTTCCACACAATACTCATAATCATTTATGGGTAGCTCAGGAGCCAGAAGGAAGCAGATATGGTATACGCAAACCTTGACACCTTTGATGGAAGGCCCTGATCCTGAAACGCAAGAAGAAGGTGGCAAGAGGGAGCGTTCTTGGGAAATAATTCGTGAATGGTTTCGATTGCAAAAGGGTACTTCTGCTTCTGTTCACAATTTCGATGGCGGCAACAACAACAGTATTCCTGCCAAAATTCAAGATTTGAGACTATTGCTTGGAGTCTTGGGCTGTCCCTTAGCCCCCATTCCCCTAGTCAGTGACCCCATTCACCCCATTCACATCAAAGACTTCCCCATTGTAAGTAGTTCTTTCGCTATACATTAGTTATTACTATTTCTTTCCGCAACGCCATTTGTTAACATTGCCCCCCCCCTCTCTCTCTCTCTCTCGTAATAGGAAAATTCCATAGCATGTTACATTATACAACAATATTTGGCGGCCACCGGGTGTCTAAAGCGGCATATATGTGCGAAAAACATGTATGCAGCCGGAACGGTGAAAATGGTTCGTTGCGAGACGGAAATTTCCATGGGGAAAAATGTGAAGAGCTTGGGAAACAGAAGCTGCGAAAATGGTTGCTTTGTTCTGTGGCAAATGCAGCCGGGTATGTGGTCCCTTGAGTTGGCCGTCGGCGAAAATAAAGTGATCGCCGGCAGCGACGGGAAGACGGTGTGGCGGCACATGCCTTGGCTGGGCACACATGCCGCCAAGGGACCCCAGCGCCCTCTTCGCCGCATTATCCAGGTAAAAAAAAAAAAAAAACTTTATTAATGTCCATCTATATATCAACCAATTTTTTTTTTTATATATGTTCATCGTTATATCTTGGTTTTTGGATTTTAAAATTTAAATTTAAAAGTCATATATATTTATATATTCAAAATTTTCTATCTTAATTATAAGATAAAACTTGATCCAATCTAACTAATTTATAACTTATCATAAATTAAGCATACAAATCAACTCTTCCAGCTTAATGATTGTACATACTATAGTAACCTTTTGAATTTTTTTTTATCACATTGTGTTTGCATGTATTTGGTGGGGTAAAGTGGACAAATCTTTAGATTGGTGCATTCAAACAAACTCACTGGAACGAACAAAAATGGAAAGAAAGAGAGAGAGAGAGAGAGATTAACAAAGCCCCAATCCCAAGGAATGGGCCATGGTCCTGTTGAATAGGGCTGACAATGATAGAGAAACTGTCTCATGCTTTACCAGACAAGCTTCTTTTGTTGAACGCACGCATTCCTATTATTCACTTACCGAGTCTCAGGTGAGTGGGAGCGGAGGGATGGTCACGTGATTGTCCTTTTGACGTCATCTTCATCATTCATGTCCGAAACCTGCCTCTCTGGACTCTGCCTCTTGGGATTGCTGCCTCTTTTTTCGCTTTAGCACTTTATTCCATTGGAGGATTGAAACTACGATGGTTGATTGTGTTTTTATGGTTCTTATCGATTAATTATAATTATATATTAAATAATTACGAATATATAATTAATAATTATAATATTATTACTCGTTACTTTCACGTCCGTCCTTGCACTGGAGGCTGTGTGGCATTACCATTGGCTTTAACTTTAGATAGATCGTTAACTTTATGCTTTGGGGTCCTTTTTATTTCTCCATCTCATTCACACCGTAAAACAGCACCGATTGCAAGAATGGTTGGCCTTTTTTAAAAAAATAAAAATTAAAGAACCCTCCTATGGGCCCTGGCCAAAATGATCAATGCTTATTGAATTCGAAGGATGAGATGCAGATTAAATGCATGGGATGGGAATGCAGCAGAGATCATTTTAGCTACCTTTAAGTGTTACTTCCTTACTAACTCAGTAATGCCTAGTACAATTGTAAGGACATTCCCATTTCTTCTTGGTCCATCCGTATTATATATTTTTTGATTGCCGGCATTAGGAGCTGAGCAACTCTACCACTGGACGACTGCACTGCTGATGATGGGGATCTGTGAATATTTTGATGACTTTCTTAGTGTTAAGAATTAAGAATGAAGCCTGAACAGAGACTATATTTCAAATATTGATTAGTTTGGGGTGTAATTACATTATAGTTCCGCTCTATTTAATTACTTGTCGTGAGGATTGGGGAGGGTTCAACTTTCTTTGCATTTTGGGCCAATTATGCTAACTAGATACACAATTAATAATGATCTTCGACTTTTGGACATAATTTCAGGGCCTAGATCCAAAGAGTACAGCTAGCTTATTTGCCAAAGCTCAATGCTTAGGTGAGAAACGGATCGGGGACGATGATTGCTTCGTGTTAAAGGTGGCAGCCGATCGAGCAGCAGTGATGGGAAGAAGTGATGGACCAGCAGAAGTACTGAGGCATGTGTTGTATGGCTATTTTTGCCAAAAGAGTGGGCTTCTAATATACCTGGAAGACTCGCACCTCACTAGGGTCCAGACCCCAGAAAATGACACTATCTATTGGGAGACCACAATTGGGAGCAGCATTGGAGACTACAGAGATGTGGAAGGTGTGTTGATTGCCCATCAAGGGAGGTCAATTGCCACTGTGTTTAGGTTTGAGGAGGAGTCTGTACAACATAGCAGGACCAGGATGGAGGAAATTTGGAGGATTGATGATGTTGTGTTCAATGTTCCGGGGCTCTCCTTGGATCATTTTATTCCCCCCGCTGACATTTCTGATGCTTCTCCTTGATTGATTTACTGACATCTTTAACTTCTTTTAATTTTATGGTTTTAGTTCTAATTGATCAGAAATACTGGCGGGTTTACGGTGTACTTAGTTTTCGATTTATGACGTGTAATATGGTAGCTGGTTTCAAGTTAGTTATGGACATCAAAATGATCTGTTAAAAGCTTTGGGGGTGGAATAAAAGAGTTCTATTATATATCTTTCAAAAACACACAGCTTGGAGTGTGAGAGTCCCGTGCAATGCAAAAACTTTGGTAAGAAATGCTTTTGTACTAAGTTCCAACTCTTAATCCTCTTATTTGTTGGTACTTTTTTTATTTTTATTTTTATTATTATTGAAAGAACTAATTGCTGTTGTTACTCTAAAGCTAAGTGATGGATCAAAATTTCATCACTAGAGCTAAGCTGTAAAGGGAAAAGCAAGAGCAAACCTGTAAAACTAGGATTGTAGAGATATCACGGCCAGCACTAAAACAAATTGAATTCAATTAAATGGCTATCTTATCAACGAGAAGCCTATTATGGGTCTCTCTCTCAAAATAAAAAAGTAAACATAATAATAATAATAATAATAATAATAATAATAATAATAATAATATATATATATTAGTGATTAAAAATTTAAATTTTTATCTTTGATTTTAATATATTAAAAAGGAAAATATGTAATTTATAAGAATAAAAAGAGATAATTTTATTATACATCTAATGAAAAAAATAATAATAATAATAATAACAACAACAACAACAACAACAACAAAGCTTTAAAAAAAAAAAAAAAGCTTGACAGCGGAAATATCGCAATGTCCAACCAAATTGTGTACCATAATAAAATCTCTCCTTCTAATTCCTTGACTCTCGAGTAGAGGGAATAATATAGGGGGCCCAAATAGTCCAAAAAATGTCTCGGCGATAAAAGCCCATTTAAGAAATTGTCCGGGCCATTTGTTATCTTTCCGTATTCTTTCATTGATTTTTTTTTTTTGCCCATTTTGTGCCTTTTCTCATCCACGTGCTAATGCTCTTTTCAAGTAATTTTAAGGGTGCAAAGATCTTTTGTACTGAATATGCTATGTTCTAAGAGGTTGCACAGTTTTAATTCTGAAACCGTAGTTTGAAGTTGGTAGCATAGCTATGTTATGTGTCCTATTTATACCCTAATGGACACGAGTGTGGTGGAGGCCCTTCAAATGTGTGTAATAACGATGAGGACAATATTTTTTTACTAGAAGTAAGGGGGGGGGGGGAGGGGTTGCCTCCCATTTTTCGCCTCTTGTAGACTCCACCACTTGACTTAACATAATATGCATTTCTTATTTATTTATTTCATCAGCATAATATGCGTTTGATTATATTATCTAATACTAAAATTGCATGTGCAAGGTAAATAATTGTTTTTAGGGCAATGAATTTCGGATACACTGAAGGACACGTACTTTGAGAATGGTTTGAAAAGTAAGCCTGCAAGCAAACATGGGCAAGCCAGTGATTACCCAAGCTCATGCTAATGTCTAAGAGCATGAGTAATGCGTTTATTCAAGATCTCGTATATGGATTATCCCACAGTTCCCTACATTCCCATTTTCTTTATCAAACTCATAATACGGCATTATCACTCGGTAGGTAGGCAGAAGATGTGAGAAAACTTTTGCGATCATATGACTACTCTTTAACTTCCTTCTTCAAAAGCCGCATTAAGATAAAATCATTCGATCCTATCTAATATATTTAATTTTTTCATCCATCAATATTTCATTTATGGTCTATCAATCTCTCTCCGTTTTTTTTTTTTTTTTTTTGATAAATCTCAAGTATCGCCCATTTAGACCTTGGTTGGGTCACTTATTTGACGTTATAATTCAAATTTTTTCCTATAAAGAAGATCTACCCGAACATGATGACTCAAGAAGATAGATATAATTTTTGCCATACTCAAGTTACAGGTGATATTAAACTAGAATCTTAGAAGCTCCTTCTCCCTGTAATATTAGACTAGAATCTTAGAAGCTCCTTTTCCCTGTGAAGAATAGGGACGATGCTATGACTACATACGGTCATCTCAAGTGGTAATCTTTAGTATGAGAGACAACACATGTGTACTGGGAGACAAAAGAAGCTTCAGGGACGGTTCTCTGTTGGTAAAAATTCACCAGAACAGAAAGCAAAAGATTCAAAGCGAGCAGTGAGAAACAGAATCCAAAGTGCTCTTGCATTAATATTTAGATTGCAAATGATGATTTCAGGCAGTCTTGGAGTGCGTGTCTCGAATCTTCACCCCATCCAATCAAATGACATATATACGCTCAACCTTCCTATATGACGTCTCTATGTGATAGGAGTAAGGAGCTTTTTAAAGCGTAAATGTATCCACAAATTATGCACGCAAACGAAAACAAATAAACACCCGCATGCATCAGATTTCAAGGCAAGAGAGACCCGTGAATGACCCTTAGCTTAATTAGTGCTAAAAAAAAAAAAGATGGAAGCTTCATCGATGTGCGCGCTCATGGGAGTGCGTTAAGTATTCTTCCCCTCCTTTAGGCTTTATTGGCTTTTCCCTTTTCCCTTTTTGTTGTATGTTTGAAACAGAGAAAGAGAGAGGGGGGGGGGGAGAAGGGGGATTTGTTGACAACTTGCAGTGAACAAATGTTTTCTCTGCTACCAACAAAGGTTTCGGTGGTGGCAGTAGTGGCACCACCATACCTTTTTCCGTATGGCAAAGAAGGAACCCTCTGACTGGATCTAGTAACCTTACTTTGCTATTCTGGTGAGAAAAGGGGGATTACCTGGTTCCATACGAATGAACTCATTTTTTGGGGTTGGTGATGCAATACCGGCATATAACAAACCGATAAAAATATACAATTATAAGTCAAATATATATTGCTGTGCATGTTCTCCGGATCCTTAACATGTTTTTTTATTTTTTATTTTTTTCGTGGGCGGAGATTGTTGTCTTTTCCTTTTTTTTTTTAGTTCTTTTCCCGATGGTTTTGTCTGCAAATGATAGGAGTAACTAACTTATAGCAACTAACCTAAAAGCAAAGTTTAGAATGGGAGTGGCTTTCTAAATTAGGACCAAGATGACCTACACATTGACCAAATTAATGTGAGCGTAGTCCAAGACTCTGAGTAAAGTCTTTATCACCATAATAATATATGTGCGAAATTCTCAAAAAAATGAATAATATATGTGCAGCATGTGTGCAGGAAGATCCGATCAAGACCACAAGGCATAGACAAATATATGTACAAAAACAGGAAATGTGGTTCTGGTTCATGAATCTGAGATTCAGTACAGTGCATTATATTCTTCATGAATTGGAATAACTATAAATACATGAATAGGAATAGTATATATGAGCTATTTATATTATAGGGTTGTTCATCAATATGAGTTCCTCCTCAGGTACCACATCAGATAATTTTCTGATCAAACTTTAATTGATCAGATTGTCATCTATTGTTTTACCTAGTAAGCATGGTTTGATATTCTCCCTAATTTGGAACAAGTTAACTTTAGATTCATGGTCTTTTTTTTTTCTTTTTTCTTTTTTTTTTGATGAACTGCACAAAACTTTGTTAATGAGTCAAAACTTCACAAGTGGGTACAGCCAGCACACCTCATACAAAACAGTGAGTACGACAAAATCATGCTAGCTATTAGCTAAGTTTAAACAATGAATAGATTCACAATCGAATCCTACATATTAAAGGGAGCAAGATGATATATAACAACAATGTAACCATTACCGAATTAATCTAAAAAATATGAGATGCACGAGGACAAAATTATCGAGAAGGCTAGAGGATCATACAAGTACAAATGTACCAGTTGATTAGCAGTACCAACAAATTGAACTGGATGGTTTGCCATGCATGGGCATGGCATTACATAGTAATCAAGTGGTACACCTAGGATAATAAATTTCTAATTTCGGAGACCAAAACCCTAGATCTCATTTAAGAACTTGATTAACATGAAGTCATTAATTAGCTAAAGTTATATGTCTTCACCCGAACTGTGAGTTTCTGCCTTGTGGCATGGCACCACCAGCATTGATCATAGGGCTCATCCTGTCCCCATGAAGTGATGCTCTTCTTGGTGATGGCCTTTCAAGCTTTGTTGATGCTTCAACTTTCTTTTCACCCATTGCGTCCTCCGGGAGCATTGGCTTGGTTTCATAAATGTCTGATATTGAATCCAAATTGGGCCCTCTATCCATTGATGGGGGTGCAATCTGAATCTGGTCACCTTTGAAAGGATCATCTTGAGGGCCAAGACATGCTGGTGCCGATCCCATTTCTTGCAGCCGCAGATCGTCAGACCAAATCAAAGGGTTCTTGCCACTATCACTGTAAGGATTAGGTCTCTTCTTCCCCAAACAAAGGCTGTCATTGTTTGCCAGGAAGCCATCAAGAGATGGCCTGTTCATGTTGTTTTGAAGATCAATTTGGTCACCTCCATAGATGTTAAGGTCTTGAAATGGTGGAAATGCCAGAGGACCAAAGTCTTTCACTGCACCTATGTCAGCAACTCCCTGATTTCCAATGCCTCTATAGCTTCCAGAAGCCATGTTTTCCCCAGCAAGGGTTTGACAGGCTTTCTCCAACATGCTTTGCATGTACTTGCCTTGAGCCTCGATCCTTAGTTGAAGGTGCCTTTGAACCTGTAATGCATGTCGAAAGCCACATAGAATTTTTCTCTCGCAACAACAAAAGATTTCTGTCTCTTTGCAGCTGCTGAGTCACATAACCTTTTTATTTTATTATTATTATTTTTTATTTTTTATTTTTTGGCTCTATGAAACCAAAATATATAATAATTGTAGATCATTTACTGAAAGACAATCTTTGCTCACCTCTAATTGTTCGTGCAGTCTTCTCTGCACCTCCATTTGCATCCTAATCGCATCAACCATGTGTGAGTTGCTGTTATATACAGTTTCACGCATATATTCGACAAGAAAATCCGAAATTCTCATCCCAAAACAAAAATAAAAAGAAAAAGACTTACGCGTGTGGTGCAATGTAACAACTTTGAAGGAAATTAAAAAAACATAAAAAAAAAACGTTAATCAGAAGGGCTTCAAGCAAACATATTCACTTGTTTAGTTTAAATTTTGAGGAAAAGTTTCCGTTTTCTGTTGGAATATTTAATACTTACTCATTCATGCTGCGACCCATCATGCCAGATGAAGATCCTACATTTCGTTGAAGATCTAATGTTGAAGCTGGCATGGAAATTAAATAAGAAATATTGCCAATTTCATCAGTTTCTTTGAATATTAGATGCATATTAAACCACAATGAAAACAGAAAAGAAGCTAGAAAGAAGCACAATCAGTGACCTCCCTTACCATCCTTATTAATTGAATGATCATTAAATTCCTTGTGGGGTTGCTTTCCAAGTCTGAATTTCTACAAAAGTAAGAGAAAAAAAAAAACAGTGAAAAGAGATGAGAAAATGATGATAAAAGAGAAAGAAGAATGAAATCGAGCCAATCCTTACTCCATCCAAAATTTCAGAAAGTTTGATAATTGACAAAAGCCGAAGAAGCATGAGATAAAAGAATTGTTCAAACCTGAAGATGGCTTTTGAGGTGGTAAAGGGTGAGACCCTTCACACCCATAACTCTCATGATAGTCTTTGGTGTGGCCTCTGCATGCATATTTTGATCAATCAAATTAATTAATTAACTAAATTAAAAGACAAACTAGCAAGGCTAATTAACATATAGCTAGAAAGGCTAATTAATTAGCACTAACTATCCGGGCCTCCAAGCTGAGTGACAGCATCGACAAAGCGTTCATGGAGCTCAACGGTCCATCGAAGACGGGGCTTGGGGTCTGTGGTGAGGACAAGGCCAGAGTCACCTTGAACGCACATGGGGGCTCTATCATGGGAATTCATAGTTGAGGGTTTCCTGCTATGGAACATTTTCTCTCTCTCTCTCTCTCTCTCTCTCTCTCTCTCTTGCTTTCTTCCTTTCTCTCTCTAGGAGAGACTCTCTCACTCAGCTGGGGTTGGGAAGGAATACGCACGTACAAAGAGATTCAAGAAGAACAAATGCGATGCTAAGACAGAAGAAGAATAGGGTGCGTTTTTGAAGAAGAGCAGTGGGTTGTGGGGGGAATTGCTAACCCTCCCTCGCTTCCATTCCATAAAAGAAAGCGTATATTAGTCAAGATAATATAAAAGGAAGGAAAAAAAAAAAACAAGAATCTCAACATGTTCTTCTAGTACGCTACCCTTCCTTTGCTAAAAGATACTATTTCTCTCTCTCTCTCTCTCTCTCTCTCTCTCTATTTTTTAGGTAAATGGCACAACACCACATTATTTGGCTCACTAATTTATCTTATATAACGTGCACATGTCATGTAATGTAATTTGGTAGGATAAACACATACGTGATTAAATCAAGTGATAAGTGTATAGACACTAAAAGAATTCTGTACATCTAATTTTTTCACATTCATTATAATAATGTCAAAGTTTTTGTGTATTGGAATTATATGTATATCCACTCCTTTTATAATTTAGTTGGGGCATCATTGTTGCAACATAGATTGTTAATGTTGTGCGTGCGTGCGTGCTTGTGTGTGTGTGTGTGTGTGAGAGAGAGAGATTTTGAAGGGTGTTATTTATCCAGGAACGTTATAATCTAGAGACTAGTAGAATAACTTCTGATATCACCAAAAGAAGAGTACATCTTTTTTGTAGGGGTGTTATTCTTCTAACATGTGAAGCTTTTTAAGGCACTAAGATATGAGAGAGACCCCCCAAGCAATCATGACGGGCAATATGTACTGTCTCGCTTTTATGTTCTTTTCTTTTATGAACCATACGCTTTGATGCATATAAACCTAGATCTCACCCCCCCAGAAAGAATTATGTGGATGGGTTGGGTCACACGCCACATCTCTTCAGTTTCGTAGTACGATCAACTTTTTAGCTTATTATTACGACCCAATGAGCCTATATGCCGTGGCTGTTTTTGCAACAAGTAGAGTCGTTCCTTAACATGATAATGTGCTTTATTCAGACTATAATGATTGCAACTAAAGCCCGTTTAATTGGCCTTTTATTTTATTTATTTGTCTTCTCAAGCGCCAATTTTAACTCGTCAGCAAATTGATAGGTTGTTAAACCTTTGATCCACCTGAATATACCGAAATGGAAGAGTGCATTCAATACATCTACCTCCGAGACCTAAATTTTCTCACTCATTATTACATTGATAATTTGTGGAACTAATTGTAAAAATGAAAAATATTAGATTTCCTTAAAGAGGACAAGAATTCTACTAAAATGGAAATGAGATAGTTATATAACTAATAACTTTTAGGGTCGAGGGGTTGGTATTATCTAAGGACGGGAAGAAGAATGAATAAAGCTAGGGTTTTGAGTGTGGCGCTTTTGATGACAGAAATTGGGGACCTCTTCTCTTTCTAAAGTTTGATGGGGCTCAACAACCTCTTATCACTTTTGTGGAATTGAAGATTGTCCTGCACCATGCAATTCTACTCCCATCCAAAAACCAAAGAACTCTTATAGCTAGGGTCAAAGCCTTCAAATTAACAAACGGTCCCTCTCAGGATGCAAAAAAAAAAAAAAAAAAAGCATAGAAGATGAGAATAACAAAAAAAAAAAAAAAAACTCTCTCTCTCTCTCTCTTACAAGAGCCCATGCAAAGGACGTCAAATTGTGCAAGGGGTCATATAAATCCAAACAAGGAAAATGCATGCTTTTCACCCCAATGCAAATGGTTCTAAGTGCTTCCTTCGTTGACAATCAAAGAAGATTCTGTATTCCCATACGCATAGTGTTCATTGCTTTCCGATGAATGATACCCCAACAGCTAATACTGATCCAAGAGTAATAATCGTGTGTATTGGGAATGCGGATATCAATTTCAATTCTTCACTTCATAAGATTAGAGATGAAAAATAGTCCAATTCGATCGGATTTAAATTAAAATGTTTTGTATTTTGGATTATTTGGATTTTGAATTTTTAGTTTTTTAGAGTTTTGAATTTCAAATATCTTAAAATTTAAAATTTTAATTATTAAATTTTAAATTTATCGAATCAAATCACATCAACTTTTGTTATCCTTATATGATTTATTATACCAATATAGCTTTCCAATGATTTTATCCGACTAATTTAATATGAGAACTTCTGACCAGTCCAACTTAGCTGCCGATACAAGCTAATGCACGCACGCCAAGTGGAAAATCAAGATGATTCGGGTTAACATTTGAAGGGCCAGTTGATGTGGGCCCTAGTAACCAACACCCTTCCCCACCTCCCTTTAAATAAAATAAAATAATTACATTGCTTTTATATTTTGGCACCTGTCTATCTGCAAGAGAGAAAAAAAAAAAAAAAAAAAAAAGGCATCCCATTTAGATGTGGAGATTCTTCTTTGGACTGCTGTAGCTGTGCCTTTATAATCTAATCAAGCAAAGCTGTGGTTTAACTTTTAGTTCATTGTGCTTCAAGCTCATAATACAGTGGGGAAAGTGGGTTGGCTTAGTTTTGAGGTCATGTTAGCTTAGATTTCAAGCATCTTTAAAATGAATATATTCTCCAAAAATGAACATATTCCTTTGAAGGTGAATTTGCTGGACCCCTCTTTATGTACATTTAGAATACTTTGGAACAACCCCTTTTTATTTTTTTTTTTATTTTTTATTTTTATAGGCTCCCTGCCCTTTCTAGCTTCTAGTAGAGATTGGATGGCCTGTGGCTTGGCACTCCAATACAACTTGTAGATAACTACGGTCTTAATAAAATCTTGGGAAAAAGTCAAATAAATGAATAAATAAAATCTTAGGATTTTCCCTATATGCTTTTCTAGAAAATGTATTTATATACGAAGATTTTGTCTATGTACGAACTGCTAACATTGATAGCGAATTGATCATATGCGAAAATTTTATAATTGGGCCGCATAATTAATTATATTACCGCATTCCTCAATAAAAGAATCCAATCGAAAATCTTAGGGACCCTGTTATACATGGGAGGGTTTGCATCATATATAGTATATAAGCCCATATGAAGGGCAAGTATACAAAAATATTAGTTAAGACGGCAGATGCCCTGGAGACGTGCTTAACTAGACTCCTCGATAGCTGTCGGGATACTATTACCAATTTACAATGGAGATGGAGGAGACCCTG
Organism: Kandelia obovata; assembly: GCA_021464305.1. Lineage (NCBI taxonomy): Eukaryota > Viridiplantae > Streptophyta > Magnoliopsida > Malpighiales > Rhizophoraceae > Kandelia > Kandelia obovata. Next base: position 4,696,157 of record CM038482.1, read on the forward strand.
CAAGTGTGCCTTATTTTGGATCTTGGATATGGGCTGTGCAAAATGATATCTGATCATGGAACGTGCCATTTCATTGGAATCAAAGCTTTCGAACAGCTATCATGCACGCACACGGCACACACCAAATTTTCACACTGATGATAACCGATGGACTTCATGGAAAACCTGACCCCAGTTTCGGTTAGACTAGGATCATGTCAAAACTAAAATGGCCTGGAGAATTTAGACTGGGAATTGAAACTAGCTGGAATTGACCGGGCACTGGAACTGGCCAGGAATTGAACCAGAACCAATCTGACCACAGTTTGATTCAAGTTTAACCTTCACACGGAACTGCAATTGCCGATTGCAGAGTCAAATGGAACAGCGGTTGATTGGGTTGGGCCTATGCCAGTACAAGAACATTACATGACCTTTTTCCTTTCCCAGTCTGAGAAGCCTGCATTATGTACTATTTTGCCAAGCCCAGACCAGCCCAATAAGGTTCGGCTTCGGCTCTAAATTTGCTTTGTTTCTCAACATTTCTACCAATGGCCCACATATAAAAGTGTTTTATTACTGAGATGCAATAATGAGACGCAATGGGCGATATAGGGCCTACGCAAACAATACAAATAAAATAAAATAAATATATATATATATATATATATTATATAATAAAATCAAAAATTTTAATTTTAATTTTAATTTTTATAAAAATCACACTATATTTAAGAAAACTAACAAAATATATAAATAAATAAATAAAAAATATGTAACGATGATAGGTAAAAAATGTAACACTGAATTATGACTCTTTTTGTACTCTTTCCTTTATCTTTATGCACATTTTATTCAACTTCATGCATGTTTTGTTACTTCTTACACACTTCGTCTCTGTGTGCCGGTTACCGTTTTCCATATATGAAATACACGAAGTGGATCGTGGAACACTTTATCACGGTTGGAAACAACCTAGTCAAGTGCATTGCCGATTGAGAGCATGCCGCCACCGAAGAAAACTTGAGGAACAACCGCTTGCTCAACTTGAAATTTAAGCATAATTATTGTTTCACGAAAATCTTTTTTAAGTCAGAAAATTTGGTTATCACTAGCTAGTGTCACTACAGTGCATATTGCAGGGAATTTGCATCTTCTGATATGTGTGGCAATGGTTGCATGAAAAAGAACTAAACAACTTGAATTTCAATTCCCAACATTTTTGTAAAATGAATCAGTGTTTTATTTTTATTATTTATATTTATTTATTTATTATTTATTTTTGATAGATTAAGCCCAGATTTTATTAAAAGAAGCATAATTATTATTACAAGAAACAAAAACATGTTTTAAACCAAACAATAAAATTAAACTGTCTAAAGATTCTTGGTTTTACTAAATCATCTGCAACAAAACATTAGGAATGTTGATAAACATGTTTTAAAGTTTTAAAAAGAACAAATGTTGATAACATTAGAAATACATGAGAAAGAGCGTTTCAACCTCTAAAGACCGCGGCCCATTCTTCTTCAACCATGTTATGACAAGACGTGGAGCGGACTTTAACATAAAAGTCGTATTCTGTAATTCTTGATTTGACGCTGTCAGTTCAATCGGAATAGAGAATACTCCCAGAAGAGCGTACAAACAACATCCTAACATACGTGGATCCGACCATAGGGTGTAAAACAACAAAATCCCAATCAAAGAAACTTACTTGCACAGCAATAAAGCAATCCACAAGATATGAACAGACCCTCCGGGATAAGTTTACATTGTAGATCAGCAAAAATCGAGTCCCATCAAAGTCAAAACAAGTATGCTCATGAACTTCCCAAAAAAAAAAAAAAAAACAAAAGAACTCTCAAGCCCTCAAAAAATATTTTTGACAGTAAATTTTCCTTTCTTTTTTCTCTCTCTCTGTTTTTTTTTTTTTATAAATATTTTTGGATCAAGCCCTCAAACAAACACAACCAAAGACATTTATTATACTTGCAGACACAGGCAGAACCAAAGACATGAGCTGTAGACCTTATATATATATATATATATATATTATTCATCTTAGATTAATAAATAATTGCCTCAGGGAAAGCAAATCTAAAGGTCCTGCTCAAATTTTTTTTAATTTATTTAAAAAGTAACAAATTGCAGACGACATAACTGTAATCTATTGTCATTGCTAGTATAATAAATTTTAATCGCTAGATGGGCTTGCCATAATCAATGTAACCGCAATTACTTTTACAAACCATAAACTAAATCTTTTTGTGTAGGTAAAAGAAATTGTAAGAGCCTACCATGCAGAGGCTCACTGGTGCAATAAAGGTTTTGTGCCAGACTTTGCGACCGTGACAAGTTTAAGCCTACCATGCATGCTACTTCGCTTACCTGCATCTCATAGGCCACAATCATACTCTACGTCTGCCTCTCCATATCCACATCCATATCGCATTGTCAATCTATTGTACATTGCAGATGAAAAAGTATTGATGCAAGATCAATAAATTCCATCCAAATTGCTGTTGTCCCCTCTATATCTTCGTGTACTTGTGCAACTCTACGGGTGGGAAATGTAAAGCAGCCAATTTAAGTGGATGACAACAAATTTAGCAGAGAAAACTATGTAGAGGCAGAGCTTAAGCAAACTATATCAAATCCTGACTGCTGAAAGTTTAGTGGGATACGTTGGCTGGAATTTCTCTCCATAAGCAAACATATGAACGTTTATTCTATGAAACAAATGTGCTAGTTTAAACTTATTCCACACATGAGCTTTAAAAGGTCCACATGCTGCTCATCTTCTACGCCAGTGATTCAACACGAATGCACACACTATCCCCAAGCTAACCTTCTTATTAAAAGCTACATTAACTGCGTAGAAATATACCAATTTGTTAATGATAAAGAGCTTAAGCAAAAGGAGCTAACTGGTTTCAATTAGTATTACAAAATAGGCAGCAGTTGAAGACAAACCTTTAACTTCATTTTCTGTTCATGTTGCCTAAGCACACATATTTCATCTGTGCAATATGGAAAATGACCTCAATATACAAACATAAGACCTATGACCAAACTTAGAACTCCATAACTCATGTTTAGTCCATATGTTAACAGTAGCAAATTCTTGAAAGATAAATGCATCAGTTGACAAATGCGAATAATTGAATTACAAGTAGTGGTCTTAAATTCATGTTTATAAGTGATTGTGTGTGTGTGTGTGTGTGTGTGAGAGAGAGAGAGAGAGAGAGAGAGCATGTCAGGTGACATTTACCTCCAGATATTCATCAATCCCATACTTTGAACCTTCACGACCAAGGCCAGATTGTTTAACTCCCCCAAATGGAGCTGCCTGCATTGGATCAAAACATCAAAATGTTTACCAAGAAAATCAACAGAAGGTGTTTATCTTTTCTAGATGAAGGATAAGTCCCACCTCAGTTGAAATAATTCCTTCATTCACACCAACAATTCCATATTCAAGAGCCTCTGTGACACGCCATGAACGTTGGACATTGTTTGTGAAAATATAAGCAGCTAATCCTGCAACATTAACAGGTAAGCATCAGCAACAATCCCGCACTGCAATAAATTATCAACACATTTGTGATGACAATGAGAATCCTGAAAATCCGATTGGCATACTAATGACTGTCACTTGCAAGGTTATTCAAACACCATAAGATGAATTTGATAACAAGAAAAAAGGAAAATAATTCTTGCTACAAAAAAATTATCCACAGAAAGCAAGTAATGAGATCAAAAGTTGACATAAAACCTGCATTAGTGTCATTAGCCATGAGGATGGCTTCCTCCTCAGTTTTGAACCGCAACATAGGAGCCACTGGTCCAAATACTTCCTCCCTAATGTAAGTATATAAGAAGGTAATTCTCCAAATAAATAAGTCATTTTCTTTCCCAAGGTAGCTAAATTTATAACCCATATGCTGGGGTTTAACATCACAACTGGATTAGAATTTTCATTTACCCAAACATATGCAAGGAAAATCACACATTTAACTAGGAAAAGTAGCCAAACTGAAACCTATTCAGAGATCTCCGAACAGAAAAAATCTGCCAACAGTGGCATGACAGCCATTTTTTATCTATTCATATATATAAGAAAACCATAAAATTTAATTAACAAAAAAGTTCTACAAAGTGCATGGGCTTTCCTCACCACTTTAACCCCTAAATAATGAAAGAGAAAAAGAAAAACTAACTTCAAAATCCAAACCAATGTCAATGTCTGATACACATGGCCCACATCTCCATACACATTTGACAAAAGATTCTGTTTTGCAGATGCAATAATATCCCTACAAGAAATCACAAAATCTTTTTTTCACTATGCCCCCACCAAAGTGTCCAATCTTCATCCCCCCAGCCCCAAAACAACCAAAGATTGCAAAGCAAATGATTGGAAAACAAACCTTTGCACTCCAATTTCCATGTGCAAACAATTATTCAGTGGAGATTTCTTTTTATCAGCAGCCTTGGGAACAAAACAAAGACATGCATAAATACATAAGGAAAACACACATGAATGATTCCTAGATCAATTTGATGAAGGATGAGCTTACAGGCCAAACAGTGCATCATCTATGATCATGGACAGACCACAGACTGGAGAGTTCTATAATTCTTTTCTTTCTCAAGATCAAAAGCAGTAAGATCTAATGCAGCACTTTAAGGATGAGTTTATAGGCAAGAGCATACAACATTTGGAAGCATCAACAGACAACAGATTATAAAGATTCATAGTTTCTCACCAATCCAAATTACTTGCCCAGTAGAAACCAAAGTAAAATCTAATAGGTAAAATCATACAGTTGTAATCATAAGTGTTCTGAACTGCAATATAGAATTGCTATAATTTGTTCATCTTCATGCTTGTACCTTGATACAAGCATCTGACTCTTGACCTCGCTAAGCACAGTGGGCTCGTAGAAAGTCATTCCAAGGCTGTGTCTTTTTCCCCCAAGGAGGACTGTTGCTCCCTTCACATAGAATCAAATCAATTAGGAGCAATGCATATTACTTTAAAATGTTTCACTAAAAAAACTTTGAAGTAAACCACCTAACAAGAGGTCAACTGAAAGGAAGAAACAAAAACTAAATAAAATCTAATCAATAAAAGGAAAAAAAAAAAAAAGCTAGCAAGGCTGGGGAGCAACTAGATGTGCACTTCGCTCCACCAAATCTCAAGTCATAACTCATAACAGATTATATGTAACAGATTACAACCTGCATAGCACTCAAAACAGTAAACATATACTACTTGCATATGATGATATTTTTTTTCTTGATCATATAAAGGGACAAATCTGTGAAGCTCAACACAATAGGCCATAGAGACAAACCTTTGAGATGGCATCTTGAACAAATGCTTCAACCTGCAACAGGATATTGCAGAGGGATTAGATAATAGAAATCAGGTCAAAAGCAAGAGGATCCCAAAAGCAATGGTTAACCATTTTACGTTGTGAAAGCAAAAACAAACCTTTTGTACTGCACCTTCATTGATTAATGGGCCCTGGAAAGACATGAACAGTCAATATAAATTGTTTTTTTAAGTTAAAATCAATTGACATGAAATCTCAACAAGTGTACCTCAAAGAAAGCAACAAAGGGAGAGAGAAGAAATGATAAAAATCTTAAGAAATTTCTATACATCTAAGGAGAGAAGTAATCCTAACTGATGCTAAAATATGATTCTTATAGACAACTAATATATCGAATGCAATCCTATTAAATAAAAATTTATTTTCCATCAGTTGACATCTAACATTTGCTAACAGATGAAAATTTGTTTACAAAAATATCTGGAATGAAATGCAGTAATCCTTACCTGTGTCACACCTTCACTAAAGCCATCCCCAACCTGCAGATTCTGAACAGCTTTTGAAAATGCACGAGAAAACTTGTCATAAATACCTGCCAAGTTAGGCACAATATATCATGAAGGAAAAAAGCAGCATAGTTAGGCAACTACTAAGCACTAGTTTAGAAGTGTAATACATATTGACAAACATGTCTGCATGTTGAATAAATGAATGCACGGAAAAAAAAAGAGAGAGAGACTCCTATTATAAAATTCAGATATCGTTCAAAATATACCTTCTTGCACAATTAATCGATTAGCGCACACACATGTTTGTCCAGCATTGCGAAACTTGGCTGCAAGCTGCAATAAATTTCATGTTTAAGATAAAAATATAACCAGCTTCTGGGTGTAACCAGTGTAAAGCATGTGGGGTTACTGTAGGAAAAGGAAGATATTAATTATTCAGAATAAAGTGAATCAAACTACTAAATAAAAGGCTCTGCAACAGTAGATAGCCATGCAAGTCAGTAACCAAATTGCATCTCTTGGCCAAAGTCTTTGACTAAATGGGCTATATTTGCAGACATTTCATAAGTCATGACCCATCCATTCTCAAGAATCCATAGCAGTAGATCTCCCCCCAAGCCCCTAAGAACAAGAGCACTGTGTACCCCTAACAATGACATCGTGGCTTGTTAAAAATTCAACAATTAGCTAAGAGTAATGCCAGCCTCACCATCTCTCCAATAAGGAGGACAAGAAACTGTGGGTAACTTAATCGTGGCACCAAGATTATAGTGGCTTCCCTGCCTCAGAGTTCAGGCACCAAGTATAAGAGCACATTTCCAATCTTGTGCTATGAACCATCCTATCAGGAGAGACACACACCCACATGAATCTCAGTGTACCACAGATGTGCAATGTCAACTCTATTAACAAACCCTTTAAACAGTCAATGAAGCTAGCTCTAAAAATATAAATAACCACTAGTTCTTTTGGCCTCAAATTTATAGAAATGATGCCTTTTTCTAACAAATTGTTGAGCCAGACAATAACCCAAAAGAATAGGCCATTAGAAGCTAATGAAAGATCCACAAAATGCAGATATGTTATGCTCCATTCTTTTTGAGATAACAAATGAAACACCAAAGGAGCACTTCAGCTCCAAATAATACCTAGAAATCCAAAAGATAATAGCACAGAGTCAATATAAGGGTGTGCATAACTTACAGATCCTTTTACTGCCACGTCCAAGTCTGCATCATCAAATACTATGCATGGTGCATTGCCACCAAGCTCCAGGGATAGCTATAAATAACCAGGAAAAAGACAATCGTCTATAAAAGGATTTCTAAAAACTCACTTTTAGCATGACTATTCATTCTTGTCCATACCCTCTTAACAGTCCCAGCAGCACCTGCCATCAACTTTTTTCCCACTGCCGTTGAACCAGTGAATGTTATCTTCCTTACCTGAGGCACACTTAATAAATCATTGGATATTAAAAATCCTGAGCAAGAAGTTTATTTCAGAATGTCACATGGAAAAAATTAAGTAAATGTAAAAGGGGTAGAGTACCTTTGTACTTGAAAGCAAAGCATCACCAATTTCAGGAGCATTTCCCATAACCACATTCAGAACACCCTAGAGCGTGAAGATAAAAAATGTTGGAAGCAAATGAAGATAAAAGAAATCAGAAGCACAGTCCAAAAATTCAAATAATTTTGAACTTGTAACGCTTTATTCAAGTGTCCCAAATGTATATAAATGCACATACTTGAATAAGACTAAATTAGCTTCCTCCTCCATCATGATGCCATCATAGTACAAAATTTGGTAAGGGACCAAGGCCCATTCTTGTACTTTGACAAAAGGACATGCCAAAGCATTATGGCGGAGGAATCCAGTTGACCAAATATAAGGCCTCAAGTTCACATCACCAGAAAAGCTACTTAGTTTTCTATGATTACTTGTTATGACATAAATCTAAGAACTAAGATCTTCTAACTGACATGAATAATGACAATAATAAGAGAAATAGTGACAAAAACAATAGCAGAAATGCCAGTATCAAACAATGATGACTGCAGTACCTCCTCTCATTGCCCAAAAATGGCCTACCAAACTACCACTGCTAAAAGTTTAAGAGCTGCAAAACCAACCATTAGAATCCTATTATTTAATAGGTTCACGTATTTGGACACTGAAATTGGGATCTACATGCCAGGTATGCTATTTTGCAACAACTGCTTCCACCTAGAATGTCAACCACCAAGGAAGATGCATGCCTCAACCATGAATTGTTGACTTTCTCAGCTTCAGCCTGAGACATGCATTCAATCAGAAAAGGTTGCACAGGAAAGGAAGGAGACCGCCAAAGCAGGGATTGATTGCCCAATTCCAAAACCACTAGGCAGGGACCTTTCCCAAAGCCATTTTCAGTAGACAGAGGGGGAAAAGGACTAAAAGCATTCTTTGTAAGATGAAAGCAAGTATTATATGAAGCTGAGTTTGTCCATCTTGCACATTGGAGAGAAAAACCCTAGATGGCCAATCAAACGAAAGGGCAGGCAGCTGCAGCTTGTAAATTTTGGCCAATGGTATCATTTTTGGGAAAAAAGAAAAAGAAAAAAAAAACTTGTGCCAGTTAGTTCTCAGTTGGTTGCAATTAAATATCTTCTTACAATGACAACCGAAAAAAGCCAGTGGATCTTGCCCCTGGAATTGTAAATCAACACTTAATTTCATCACAATTTCCGGTTTATCAATAAATAAAGTTTTTATAATCACATTCTGAGAAATTGAAGCTCTTTAAGACCAAGCATTTCCATTTTAATCCATAGCAACAAAAATAAAATTACCGGTGGAATTCCAGCTTGAAGGGCTAGTTCAGCTGCCGCTAAAGCTGTGAGAGGCGTTAGTTCAGAGGGTTTCACAACCACTGTACAACCAGCAGCAAGGGCAGGACCAACCTTTGGACAACAGAAAAAGGAATGTCATTTTGAATTGCTTGATCATGCATTCACAAGTTAATTTCTGTCAATACCATCAAACAACTTTCACCATATTCGGTTTGATTTTTCCCCTCGGTTGTATTGGGGTGGGGGGGAGATTGGGGTGTTTCTCTTACCCATCACACATTGAACACACCTTTCGTGTAATCATAGCCAAGGGAAAGTTCCAGGGTGTAATTGCTCCAACAACACCCACCGGCTGCAAAAGAAAACCCCCTATAAATGATATAGTAAAACAAATTGCACAGTAACAATCAGGATTGGGGACTTATAAACAACTATCTGCAAGGAAAGCTGTATAAGGAACTATGAATTGACATGAAAGCAAAATCCTGGATTGCTAGACAGATAGATGGTTCCATCACAAGTTCAGATTTCGCAAACCAGAATTTTAGAGACATGGAACTCTGAAGTTATTATGTAATATGATCCCTTTTGTCTGCTTTTCTCTCAATGGATTTTTTAATGGATATTAAACAAGAGATTTTCAAAACTAGAAAATTTGTTGAGTTCTGCAGTTCCTCCTGTCTCTTTTAATGGCCTTCCGATTCCCATGGAATTCAAAATTCTCTAAAGTGCTCTTTAATTCCCTCCATATTTTTATATTGTTTGTTTCTTTGTTTCCTTGTTTTTCATCCTTTCTTTCTTCTGTTTGACAGTGTGATTTTGTGAACCTTTCCATGTCTCTGCATTAAAATTACATACAAATTCTATGCATTAATACTAAAATTCATGATATTGTTGAAGGAACTTATCCCAACAGAGGTAGAATTGTTATTTATTTTTTCCCACTCTTATGAACCAATGGATTTCTTTTTGATAGTGATTAGCCAATGGATTTTAATACTCAGAATATTTATTAAGTAATATTGTCCCTGTTGTCTCTTATAATGGCCTCCTAATTCTCAGGGAACTCAAAATCCTTTCAAGCGCTCCTAAATGCCCTCTTGTTGTCTTTTTATGTTGCCCATTAGGCTGTTTCCTTGTTAATCTTCTTGCTTTCTTCTTTTTGATAGTGTAAATTCATGAGCTCTATCATTTCTCTATTTAATAAACTCAATACAAGTGTTACACATGAAGACCAAAGTGCATAAAATTGTTAACAAAGTTTATCCCAACAAAGGTAGAATATTTTGTAGTTTATTATGAACAATTAAGCCATCAGAAGAACTAATTAGCTCATAAATGATACTGAATGAACTTTGAACATCAATGGCAAATACTGTCACCTGCTTTAGAACAAATAACCGACGATCACCTAGAGTTGCCGGAATTATGTCACCATAAACACGTTTAGCTTCCTCTGCAAAAAACTCAATAAAACTGGCTCCATAGTTCACCTGTTATTTGAAAATTAAAATCAGATTTGCATAAACTAGCTAGTACTTAACAACAGAATATATGGCTAAAGCCTCTCTCTCACAGTTCTCCCACAAAAGTTTAAAAGGAATACCTCACCCAAGGCTTCCTTTAAAGGTTTTCCTTGCTCTAAAGTTATCAGTTGTCCAAGCTCGTCTTTGTGGGCAATTAGTAGGTCATACCTTCAAAAGTTATGCAAACGAATAATATGTAAATCAGAAAAACATATAATAATATAATTTTCATGATAGGACATAATTATTTTCAAACCCCTATCATCTGACAGACTTTCAAAAGCAAATGGCTCAGAAACCATAAGGTAAATACTGTACCATTTTCTTAGATGTTGGGTTCTTTCAGCAGCTGTGAGTTTGCTCCACACTAATTAGGTAAAGAATAAAAAAAACATAAAATATTAGAAAGAATATGTTTTACAAGTGCACACAGTTTGAATTCCAGTAATAAACACAACTCCAAAAACTGAATGCCATGTTAGATATAGTGGCACCTAAATGTGCAAACATTAATGCTAATCAAGAAGAAAAATTAAAAGTATGCATCATAGTGATAGATCAATTAAGATATGAGTAACTCTGTAGCTCTGTGATAGGAATTCAGGCAACAACAGGATGAGAAGCAGTTGGATTTTGGTAACTAAGTTCTATGGGCAGCATTCTAGGTAAAAAGATTACCTGTATTCAATGTTAAAAAGAGTCTAAAGATGCCACATATATCTGGGAAAAACATGTCAAAACTAAAAGATCATGCATAGATCTGAAGTTTCGTACAATAAAATGCATCATATGCGGAAGATATTGCATCATTTGTCTCCTTCCCACCCATGCATGCCACATCAGCAATCGCTTCACCAGTTGCTGGATTGCAAACCTGTTGTGAGTTGTGACATGCAAAAACACAAGTGAATGTTTGACAGAAAATACTCCGCAGGTAGCATAATCCCCGTTGCCCTAACAAGAGACAATTGGATGCCAATTAAATACATGACATGTACAGTACGACAACACCAAGTTTGTATCGTGGAATCATGGTCTCTACCAAGTGGAGAAATCACTTGCACCTGCCTCTATCAACATCTCAAAAACAGATGTTTTCTTTTCTTTTCTTTTTTTGATACTTTCCCTCTCGGGTAATTTATGAATTAGTTGATGAAAGAACACGAGATGAGTTCGCTGCATCTTTTTTCTTTCTTTTTTTTTTTTATGTCCCCTCTCGTGGATAATTTCATAGATACAGGCATCCCGAACTGGCAGAATTGAAAAGAAATAGCAGGATGCTTGAGCTTATGGAAGAGAGGACATCTATGTCTAGAAATCCCGATACAAGGAATCACCACTCGTTAATTATATCAGACGCCAAGAAGAGCTTCCATTTTGCGCATATTAATTAGCATAGCTAGTGCTAGCAATAGGTTAGTAAGAAATAAAAACATGAAAAAGGAATGACCCAACAGAAAGACCTAAGGGCAGAGGCCGGGGACCAAAGAAAGAAGAAGAAGAAATCATTGGGAAGAAAATTCATTGAAGAAAATAAAGAATATAAGAAAAAGATAGCAGGTAGAGGGGAGACCTCACCTGGATAGTTTTGCCGTCATAAGAATGGGTCCAATTGCCTCCAATAAGACCCTGGCTCTTCAATAGGCCACGGCCGCTGAGCCGAGAAGCAACGCTCTCCGTCTTCGCGCTGGCCTGAAAAATGTCATCAAGGAATCATCAAGAAAGAAATCAGATAACGATGCAGGGATAGACTAATTAGACAACGGTGTTGCCGTCTTCGCTATCCGTCTTAGGAAAGAAAGAAGGAAAGCGGAAATATAATACATAGCGACGGAGAGAACAAACGGAAACGGCGGCCGCGAGCTTGTTGACGAAACAAGATGAAGAAGAAGCCACGAGAAGGCGGCGAAGCAGTAACCTCCTCATACACATACTCGTACTCATTTCCCAGTAGACTTCTGCTAGTCTCAGCGCTGCTCCCAGTTGCTCCCAGTAGAGTGTGTGTGTGTGTGTCTATCTATCTATATATACTATATATATATATATATATATAGTATATATAGATAGATAGATATAATAGAAGAAGATGCGCTTCGCTAGTCCGTGATGCGACGCCGTTGGTTAAAAAAAAAAAAAAAGAACAGAGACCGACACCATTCTAGATTATTTTTAAATTGTGATTTGATTACACATCTTATATGTTTTTAAATAATAATAATAACTCATTTAAATTTAAAATATTTTATAATTATTTCTAATAATAATAAAGAAATCTTTTGATTTGTTTAATTCAATCGTAATCAAATTAAAACTACAAAAATAATTAAAAAAAATAAGTTAGATATAATTTATAATTTAAATAAAATATATTTAACTGTTTAGTTATAATTTGAAGAGTTTAAAGATCATTAAAATCAAACCAAATCATCTAGACATATTGCTCGTGAAGCCATGAACCACAAAAAGGAAAAAAAGGTTAATGTTTGTATTTCCCATGTGTTTTTTTGGGACGATGAAAATAGGAGAGTAGCCCACTCAATCTATTCTTATTAAATCAATTTCATTTTGAAGTAAAATTAATATATTTATAAATAAAAATATATATTTTTTATTTTACCTTTTTTACTTTTTATCCTTTCTTAAATTAAAAAATTTGCAATTTTCTCCCCTCTTATTACTCTTTTTCAAACACCAAAAATGATGAAAAAGTCCTGTTACCCCAGACTTTTATTTCTTTCGTTTTCTTGTTTCTCACTTTTGACTCTTTCTTTATTTTCTGATCCAATTCAACCCCTGAAAGCTAATCATAAACGAAATGCTGTCAAGCATATGAACAGAACAGAACGTGAATACATACATATATATATATATATATATATATATATACAGAAGTTACTTGGTGCTGGTCCATTTTCATTCAACCCTTGTTATCATTCAAAAGAATTGAGGGGCAAGTAAAATTTAAAATTCTGATTTTAAAAGCAACAAAAATACTCTTATTATTAATTTTGGATATAGTCCTTCCTTATTTGTCGAGAACAAGGTCACATGGGATACACTAACCAAAATACACTTGAAGAAGAGTGATAAAATAATTTTTTATTTTTATTCTTCACTTTAAAATATTTTTTATTAAATATTTATTTTATACGCGCGCGCGCCCGTGTTTTCTTTTTTTTTTTGTTTGTTTCGACAAATATTACCATAAACCCAAATTGGAGTGGTCTAGCCGTAACCAATAAGAAAACGTGTTAATGCATGAGTATTGACCGACCCTCGTGTCCCATTGATTGGTCTGGTCAGTTACTTTCTCTCTCTAAATTCAGTCACGACTGACCGACACATACACACGCATCTAGATATATATATATATATATATATAGAGAGAGAGAGAGAGAGAGAGAGAGAGAGAGTATCTGTCCAAGCTTTCTGCGCAGTGTAAAGCCGTCTGGAGGAATAGACAAAGAAAGAAAGAAGAGGCAGCCGGGCAGTCCTTCCTTGCTCTTTCCAAAATCCGAAGTCAAAACAATACAACTCCCAACTCCAACTCCAAGCATATTTCTTTATAATATATTACCATCTTTGTCTCTCTGTCTCTCCCTCCCACGAAAAATTCGTACCTTTTCGTCTCCTGATCCATCTCTTTTATTACTCTCTGTGCCTGGTTAAAGTTTCTTTCTTTGTTTTTTCTTGTTTTTTTTTTTTCTCTCTTTGCTGGATCTCCTTCTTGTTTTTCTGTTCTTGAATCTTGGAGAAGCAAAAGCCCTCTGTTGCGTCTAGAAAGAAACTGAGCCTCCCCCTTTCTTACGTTTGTTGTATCTGATGAGTAACCATACGCCTTCTTCGAGTGCTGCAGCAGGCAATGCATCCCCCGATTCCGCTGCTCCCAGGAGGAACACTAAGCGACCCAAATGTGATCTTCTCTTCTTTACTTCATCTCATCCATTCCCCTTCTTTTCTCTTTTGGGCTTTTTTTTTTCTGTATTGCTATTTCAAGTCAAATTTACAAGCGTCCACTTGCAATTCTGTATGTAATCGTGTGTCCAATTTGAAAATTTTGAACTTTGACTTAATTTAGTTGTACCCCTGTGGAACTTTTTTTATGCATCTTGTTTGCGAGATTATCTTTTTGAGCGATTTCATCTGTGAAATGTGGGGTTTCGTTGTGCAGTTTCACCTGTCTTGCTCAGTGGTTTTTTGCTTTATTGTTGCTTTATATTAAGTTATATTGCATTCGATTGTATTTGTGATCCTTTTCCTTTCTCTCTCTATTGGTGCCATATTAATTTGTTTCGTTGTGCTGCTGGCTTGCAGTGAGTTTTCCCCCTTATTCTTCCAATTGCTTCTTTGATCTAATTGTTTGTTCAATTACTTCAACTTGGTTTAATGGGAACTATAATGTAAACATGTTGGTCAGACTTTGTTAATGATCTCAATCAGGGTTGTTGAGGACACAAGGTGGTTATGAACTGTGAAGTGATGCCTGTCTATGTGTTACAGATGAAACAAAATAATCAGAAAGACACACAGATAAAATCATCAAACTATGTGCTTTTAATTGGAAAGCAAGTGAATGGAGTGGAGTTTGTAAAAGATGTGATTTTGATCAACTAAAGAAGCTTTTGAGCAGTTTACTGATCGCTATATTTAAGCGCAGTTAGTGGACCATATATTTAAAACTATTTTATTGATAAAATGTCAGATTCAAGGTTTACACAACAAGAACTTCCAGCTTGCAAGCCAATTCTCACTCCAAAGTGGGTAAGATTTTGTCTTCACTGCTGCTTATTTGGTCTTTTTATTTGATAGCATGGCTAGTAGTAACAATTGGAATGTCTATCTTCAGGTTATTTCAGCATTCATGCTTGTTAGCATTGTCTTCATTCCCATTGGAGTTGCTGCTTTGTTTGCTTCACGAGATGTAAGCTTGATTAGGACCTAATTTCTTTTGCATTCTCTATTTTTTATTATTGTTTTGGAATTGATTATGGATCTCTTTGTTTTTCATCAGGTTGTTGAAATAGTTGATCGATATGATACTGTATGCATTCCTCCACAAAATAGAACTGATAATGTTGGATATATACAAAGCTCTGGCAATAAAACCTGCAACAGAAGGCTAACGGTAAGGCTTCTTTGATATTCACCATTTCTTCTTATCATTTGGAGTACCATGGTTTCTCTCAAGTTTGTATTTGTTCTATTCTGTTGAGTTTCTGTCATCTGTTACCAGCTTTCTTGTTGGACACAAGCTACCACAAAATCTGTGCCTAAATCATTGTCTGTTCTGAAAGTTTCCTTCAATATTAAATTTTCAATTATAGAAATGGATGACCAATTTTATCTGGATTTTTCTTAAGGAATGTTTGTTATATGCATGATTAGGTTACAAAGCACATGAAGCAACCTATACATGTGTATTATCAACTGGATAACTTCTACCAGAATCATCGCAGGTATGTTTTTAATCCTCCTTCAAATAATAACAAGATGGTCTCAAGAAACAATGTCCGTGGTTGGTGGATGGTTAATTGGGATTGTTTAGTGCAATCTTGTTCTGCCATCAACCATACTAATATTTGATATTAAGGTGCAGAAATGAGCAGATTATATCATATGGTACTGAAGTGTGCTTGTAATCTCATTTTGCAACTTTCAAAAAGAAAAGGAGGGCAGTACTGTTTTCAAGTTCAGAAATGGCCAAATCCATAATTTGGTCCTGAACTTGCCTTCCATTCTTGATTTCATCCCTCAGGTTTTGAAATTCCTGATTTTGACCTCAACTTTCATTTAAGGTATTAAAATTGATTTTTAAAGTTCAATTTGATTTTTTCAATGATTTTCATAGATAAAATTGATAGTCAAAAATTTCTTACAACATTTTGATAAAATCATTTCAGTATGCAAGTTGAATTATAAAATTGTAAAATTTGATAGATTGTCAAATTAAAAAATATTTGGCACAAGAATCATGTTTTTTGATATTTTAACAATTATTTATTACTTTTGAAAGGAAAGTTTGATATATTTTTGTTATTTTTTCTTCATTCTGTTAAATACTAATAGAACCTAATGGACAAGGACCATTTTAATACCTTAGATTGAAGTTGAGGAAGAAATCAAGAATTTAAGGTAAGTGTAGGGACCAAACAATGGATTTGGCCATTCAGAAATCTGCTACTACTTGAGGATAGAAGGAAATCTTGATACATACTTGCCTATAGCCAACTTGTGATGGTGGAAATTATGTCCATTTATTGAGGGTAAAGAATCCTGTTATATTATGTGTTTCTAGCACTTGTAAATGCTAAATTTGATGTTAAGAAGAATCAATGCAGAGAGAGAGAGTACTTCTCAACATCTGAGACTCTCATCGTCTCATGGTTTCTAGGTATACATAACAAGAGTTTTATTTTTGTGTTCATGTTTCTTTGGGAGGGCGGAGGGCATGGCAGGAGGGAGCTTGGAGTTTTACTTAACTCTAATTAGTGTTGGTCACTATGGGAGCTTTCTGGTTTTAAGTTTTAAAATGTGGAGTTGAGTCTCATGTGGTATTTATATAGGTATGTGAAGAGCCGAAGTGATTCACAGTTGAAAAATCCAAGTGATGAGAGCGACACAAGTGCTTGTGAACCAGAAGATAATGTCAATGGAAGCGCAATTGTACCCTGTGGCCTAATAGCTTGGAGTTTGTTTAATGATACTTATAGCTTCTCCCTCAACAATTCAGAGTTAACAGTGAACAAGAAGGATATATCATGGAAGAGCGATAGAGACCATAAGTTTGGTAAAAATGTCTATCCAAAGAACTTTCAGAGTGGAGGAATCATTGGTGGTGCACAGCTTAATAAATCATTACCGGTAAGCCTCTGACAACCTGATATCTTATTTTGTGTGTTATCATGGAGTTTGGCAACTAAATTGAGCATGTCTATCCTCAGTTTGTTGTTGATACCCTATTATTACTATTGGCAGAAAAGTTGCTTTGTTCAAGGATTCTTTGAAAGCCTGCAGTTTAGTCATAGTGGTCTTATTACTTGCTCTTGCTCTTGTTTATTGGTCTGATGCCAGAGTTTTGTCAATTTATGAGTAGTTTAATTGGTCAAAGCTTTGTTACAAAAAGTGATGTTTGTCACCATGATGAATAGCTTCTGTTTGACTTCATTCTCTGTCAGACATCACCTAGGCCTAGAATGTTAATACCATTCTATTGAGTACTTTTTTTTGAAAAGCATGAGAAGAGGATGAAAAGGAATTGGGAAATCTGAGAGGAAGGGCAAGATGAACATGGGTTTGGACCTTACATTTAACTTTACCTTGCAATTTCACCTGTGATATTTTTTTATTTTTAGAGATGAATGAGGACCATTAATATTAGAGTTGTTTAGCTTTGATTTGAAATTGATATTGAATGTGTGACCTTAGAAGCGATCTTCTTGTTCGCAACTGATGATGTTTTACTGGATACATTCAACTGTACATTTAATAAGAAAATTAATGTTAAACTACATTATATTTGTAAATTCACCTGCTATGTATTTGAACTTGAAGCCCCCCACCTCTCCACTCTTTCCATTGTTATAAGTAGCTCTTACTAAGTCTTTACTTGGCCATCAAAAGGCACTCTTAACTAAAATTGCTTCTGGTAATTGGCAGCTGCCTTACCTGATTGAATATGTTTCTTTGCAATAGCTGAGTGAGCAGGAGGACCTCATTGTCTGGATGCGAACTGCAGCTCTGCCAACCTTCAGAAAATTGTATGGCAAGATAGAGGTTGATCTCCAGCCAAATGATGTCATAGATGTGACATTGGAGAACAACTATAACACTTACAGTTTTAATGGCAAGAAGAAACTTGTTCTTTCCACCACAAGCTGGCTTGGCGGAAAGAATGACTTTCTTGGAATTGTTTATCTCACTGTTGGGGGCTTGTGCTTCTTTTTGGCCATGTGTTTCACCGTCATATATCTCGTCAAGCCCAGGTAACTTTCTTGACTACATTTGTTCAACATATGCTGAAATTGAATATTCTTAGTACCAAAAGTAGTGAGGCTTTCCATCAATTAAGGGGAAAAAAACAGAAGAAGAAAAAGGAAAGAGATGGTGTCAAAAGTTGCTATTTTGAGCTCCTATGTCCTGTGAGCGTTTCTCTGAAGCTTGTTTGACATCGTATCTAATTGGCATTATGGTATTATGTTTACTATGTTTATGGTAAACTGAATTGTGTTGATCTAATGGTGTGATGTTGAGCATGAAATGGATGCATTCTTAAATCAGGCGACCGTGAAGTCCATGTTATTTTATGTGCATGTTGTGCAAACTTAAAATTTAAGCCCCCAAAACATCACATGATTAGAGATGACCTTCTGAACAAGTTACATCTAGTACAAGTTGCAATTGTGGTGGTATAAAATTTGTTCAGCCATTTTCTGTCGTTCTCTAAAGAAGATGGTGAATTCAATAACATCTACCCTAGAGATGGAGAGAGCAGTTTGTGTCTTATTTATATGGACAAGTAAACCTTTTTAGGCGCATGGGCAGATGTATAGATTATTCCTGACTGCTGTTTATTTCCTGCCGTGTCATCTCAGGCGGCTTGGGGATCCTTCCTATTTATCATGGAATAGGAGTCCAGGAGGGCGCTGATGAAGTGCTTGTGGAAACTCGGATCGCCGCTCCTTGTGTTTAATGTAATTTTTATTTGTGTTCAACACGTGAAATGTAATCTCATGCTGAAAAAGGCTTGTATCTCTGTCTGGAAGTCGCATTTGTTGGCAAGAGAGCCAGAGGACACCAGTAAATGTTGGCAAGAGAGCCAGAGGACACCAGTAAATTTTCTCAGGAATGGTTAGACGCAGTTAATCTCTTATTGGTATCCTGTGACTGATCATTCACTTTAACCAAGAAATTCTGTTCTCTAGGTCATAGTATCATGTTACTCTCAATAATACATTTGAAAGGTATGTGCCTTCTGGGTAAGATGGGTCAGCCGGATGATCGGAGGCTGCCCCCGCTTGTCGAATCACTGTAATTTTCCTTCCTGCTATTGATGCAGCTCTCTATTAAGGATAAAAGAAAATGTCAAATAGAGGTATATGCTTCAGGCTTGCCACCAAATAAGAATCCATGTGAAACATGAAAATAAAAGGTGATACTTGGGATGCATGTTTTGTTATCAAATAATAAGTACAATGAGTTATGATACTTGGGATTGTGGAGAAAATAAAGCTTGATGACCCTTGTTAGCCACAGAGAGAGAAAGCGAGAGAGAGTGAGAGGGAGGTGATTAAGTATATCGACCATTCACTGAATTAACAGCAATAGCAATAGTGAGACACCAAATGCATGTTAAGAGCCAGACTAGTCTCACGGCAATGACAATGATGTAAACATTGGGAAAGGCTGCTTGCCTGGAGAACACTCAAGAACTTTCCACTCTGGGTCATGGCTCCTGAACATGAACAAGTCATAAGAAGACCGCCATTCTTTGTCAATTTCATGGCTAAGGAATTCAAGTTCTGATACATGCTTGAGGCATTCTGTAAAACCTGCTAAGGAAGACCACAAAATTAGAAAAGAATGCCTGCACAGAGGAAGCAATCATATTGGCGGTGACATAAACGACCCTATATGGTGACAACTAACATGCTGAATGTATGCACATCAATATTATTGGGTGCCTTGGATGGGGAAGTAAACAGAAAGATGCCCTTATCCAAAGAAAATATTTCCCAGTAGACATGCGGTAATGAAGAAAATAATATTATCTTCGATCCTCAGTGTGGATGTAGCTGGTCTATGACACTTCTTGTTATTTAAAACTAACCTGTAGTTTGAGGCTATTTTGAAACAATCAGAATGGTGCCATGGTCAATGCAAAAGAGGTGTTGCAACTTAAGATTGCACAAACAATAGTCATTTGCTCCCACCAAATGATGACATTATGTCATTTTAGAACCAAATTATCAGAAACCAAATCCAATTGAGAATTGCTCAATACACAAAATGACCTAAGATTTTCAATTGTGATGAATTGAAAATAAAACTCTAGTCAGTCATGGTTAGAAACAGCACACCAAACTAAACTTCCATCTGCTCCAGCTGACAAACAATTGTGTGAGAAAATAGAAACAACCCACACAATTTTTATATTACACAATTCATGCTTTGCTGGTTCTAGCATCCAGACCTAACCTTTTTGCTTGGTGCTAGCTTGGGAGGATCCAGAATAACTATATCCCATGACTCGTTTCTGGAAACTGCACCCTTCATAAATTTAGTTGCATCTTCTCTTAAGAATGAAATTATTTCAGGATTGAAGTTGTTAACAAGAATATTCTCTCTAGCAAGCTCCAGAGCAGGCAACGATGTATCAACACCTGAAAGAGAACAAGATTTCAAATAACCTTGGCAGAACCAGAGTTTTGGGCTGCCCACCTCCAATGAAGTCCAAAATAATTTAAAATATATGATCTAAAAGCACATTACAAGAACATGAAAGGAAAAACTAGAATAGAAGTTCACTGGAGAGAACATTTCACTACCAGGCTTTTTCTCTATCTTCTCTAATCCTTTTTTTTTAAATAGATTCAATAACAAATTTGATTCTGCTTGCAACGCTATAACTACAAAAGCAAATGATAATTCAAATTTTAATTTTGTGAGAAAGTATTTATGGAAACTGTGTTTATCTATGTTGCTTAAAACACTAACCTTAATGGCATTTGAACAGCTAACTCTTAAGTTTGAAGCTGCTAAATATGCCATCAACTGGGTTGGCATTTATGAAGTATGCCTTGTCAAAAATGTAAAAAGATTATACAGACAAACCAAACAGATAGCAATCACGCATTATCCACGTGCTGCATTTAGAAAAGCAGTAAATTTATACCTGTGACATGTGTGGCACCTCCATGTACTGCATTTAGTGCAAAGCCACCACTATAACAACAAATGTCAAGAACTCTCTGGCCATATGAAATTGTTGATATGTACTGGCGATTTTCACGCTGATCAGCATAAAATCCAGTCTTCTGGCCCACCATAGAAATTGCATAAGTTATCCCATTTTCCACAACCTAGTACATTATAAATTGGAGCATGGCATCAAAGGCTCGTGGTTCATAGATATATACAGAAACACTGGCAGCTGTTGCAGAAAGGCATATTTCCATCTCAGTTTGGGTTCAAGGGATAGAATAGTAGGAAATAATTACTTTAGTATGGTATTTTGTCAAATGTTTTATATAGGACTGCAAAAGCATGATTTCAGCTTGGTATTGGGAGACATTTTTGGAAAAAAGAAAAAAAAGTGTTGTTAATATTTAACAGACTACGACACCCTGAGCTCAGCCTGAAATTAGGAAAAGGGACCTAAAAGCAAAAAGTTTTTTATTCAAGCCTATTTTCTTCTGTTTTAGTTATTTAGCACAGATCCCGGCAGCTAAGTGCCAACAAACTATCCCCACAAATTCAAAGGACCTAGACACCAATAAGAGTTGCAGGCATCCAGCCATCCAACAGCAGGCAACCTTAAGGTATGCTTGTGACATTGGCAGGCTGGTGGCGTGCAAAGGGACTTCTTTTTCGGGGATGAGTAGGTGGCAGAACAGGGTGAAAGAAATTGGATAGGAAAAGGAGTTGACAATTTGGCAAGCATATTCTACCACTGTCAATGACATGGGAAAAGAAGCTTGTACAGGCAATAACAAATTAGGTAGTGTGTGAAACATGGAAGCATATTCTACCTTTGTTCGTTTGGGACAAGTAGATGGATGGACTTCTTGGTTGCCTAACACATCAATTCCTTCTTCTTTTAAAATTTCAACAGACGGTCTCCAATTTATAAGAGCAATTCCAGCAAATCTTCTGATGTAAGCCTCTATTTCTCGCTTGTACCTCTCAACCCAAGCAGCAGATGATGCTATAACAGCTAAATCTCCAAACACATCAACAATTAATCCAGACAATCTGCAGTGATCCAGCATCACGAAATTTGAAAATAAGAACATTAGCTTGCACATAAACAATCAAGGGTAAAGTCTAAGTGACAATGAGAATCAAGTTAGACAAGTAGTAGTCAAAACATTGGTCTACATAATGAAATATATTAGTTTCTGCCTTTCCTTTATCCAATGATCTCATAATATTTCAACCTAACTGACCCAAAAAATTTTGACAGGGCGATTTTAGTTCCAACCATTTCGATGCCAACCGAATAATTTGTTTATCTGATTCCACAAATAGCGACTGAAAAGAATCCATAGGGAGACTAGGATTATGTTAAGTGCAACAGATGTCCTAGTTCACAATAAATTGATATGCATGTTCACGAAATATTAAGAAATAACGTCTAATAGAAGAACAAGAAGACTTCTTTAACAGCAACACAAAAGAATGAAGACATGTACCTGTCTCCTTCGCTGTAGACAAGCCGATACGCATTTGTATGTGCAGAAGGTAAACCCAACCTCCTACGTAAGTCTACAGCCGATTGAATTCTTGTTTCAAGAAGTTTCTCCATGTTCAATGCAGAAGAAGGGTCTCTACAACGCATGAATTAGGAATTTAGCATGCTTTTTTAGGAGATATAGATAAAACCAAATTGGTCCTCTTGTCCCACATTAGCTAACTACCTTGCTGCTTCCTCTTCAAGCTGCATAAGCCTAACACAGAACATGGAAACTGAATTATACAAGCCCCATCCAATAGGTTTCTCTGTACCATCAGCTACCAGGACAATATCCCCCGTCTTAGGTGGTGGCCTACCAATTATTCTGTCAACTGCTCCACTATACACCATTGGGCTTCCCTCTTTAAAAATTTGTGTCTTTCCCTTTTTCAACACAACTTTTGCAACACCTACCAAGCCACGGCAACACAGAGAACTAGTTTCTCATGATATACCAAACATGTATGTTCTAATTCAAAGTCAGGAAATGAGCCATTTCAAGTTTCAAAACACCAACGAGAGATCTTTGGACAGGAGGCATTAAGGATTCAATTCAAATGCCAACAGATTCCTGATCGAAAACTAAATGCTTTTCGGTCCACGACAGTTCAGTAGGGAGAACAAGTGAAAAGCAAAATTTTCCGCAATTCAATAAAAATTTTCAATTTATTGGATGGGGCTTAAAAGCTGGTAACCATAAGGCACGAAAACAAAATCTAATTATCATTGTTAGGCTGAAAAGCTGAAACGTGAAAAAGTTCAAAGCTTTATATCGGCAAGAACAACCCACTGGCAAAAAAGTCCAGAATTTAAATGAAGCAACAAAATTTCAGCTTCATCTTTGTGCTGTCCAAGCAAAACCCTACGTAAAACCCACATTTCATAATAAGAAAGAAAGATTAGAAGAAGCAGAATAATAATAATAATAATACCAATAAATACACACCTAGCTGTAAATACACATAATATAAACAGAGAGAGAGAGACCTATGGGGCGAGAAGAAGCAATGTGTTGAAGTGTAGAAGGGGATGACAAAGAAGAGTGTGGCAGGAGACTTGATGAGGCGGAGACTTGCTGCTGTATGCCTCCATTGCTTCATGCTCATCATCACCCCACACTGCCCCACCCCCTTCCCGCCCCCCCCCCAAAAACAAAAAAAAAAAAAAGCTCTTTTTTTCTTTTTTTGGGTTTTCTTGTTGGGATTTTTTCCACAAATTTAAGGGTTTCAAAGATTTTGGGAAAAGAATCTGTACTTGTAAGGGTAAGCTAAGAGGCAGGGCTGTGCTAAACTGCTTTGCTGTGATGTGTGTGTAAATCAGTAAAATATAATACATGAATATATTCCTACCTTGGCGGTTCTGTTGCTTTCATTGCGGGTCGGTACCCGGTTTGCCCCGTGTTTCTTGCTCCATGTTGCCCACGATAAAGGCAAAGACTAATCATCTGGACTGCACCCAATCGGCCTAGAGCCTGTACCCTAGGCTACAGAAAAAGTCATTTGTGCATTTCTTTTAAATTTCTTTTCTTTTTTAACTTTTTATTTTAATTTACCGACTTCTTCTTCTTCTTCTTATTATTATTATTATTAGCTTAACGTGATGTAATGGATTGGCTGGATGGAGGACAAATCCAAATAAATTCGTTTATATGAGATTTGAAAATTCGCTGAAAAGTTGGAAGCTTTTTTGTTTTCATGGTTTATTCCCCGTGGTAGGGCCCTTAGGCTCTCGGTCCAATTTGATGAAAATTCAGATATGGCTGCCAATTTATCCGTACTTGGAACGCAATTCGCTTGCCCTGATTGTTCATTGCGTCAATACTTTGCATTCTCCCCCCCCCTCTCTCTCTCTGTTTCTTTTTGTTTTTTGTTTTTTTTGGTTTGGGGGGTGGGGTTCTCGTCTGAAAGCTTGGGGGGGGGGAACATTCCAACAAGAAATTTGTTTTCATTATGTGTAGGACTGAAACGCGCAAAGAAGCGCGAGCTGGAGACCGGAAATTTCGGGGCCTAACAACAATTTGAAATTGCCAAGAATTAGACAAATGAAAGAACAGAACACGCTATGAACCAAGCTAAACGAGATTAACAACACAGGATATATAAATTTTCGTCTGTTTTGACTTATCTGGAAAATTGAAAGATTCAAATAGGAGAAAGATCAACACCCCAATTTGCAAAGGGAAATGCTGGAATTGCACACTGGTATAACAGAATTCTCCTGCAATAATGCAATAGTCATTACAACTAACGATTGTGATGATGAGTGCCACAAAATGTCCATGTCCCATCCATTTTCACTATTCTATCAATCTTTGACTGACTTGCAACCCCATAATTTTTTTTTTTTAAAAAAAAACAACCTGCAATATCAAAAAGATTTAATCGAGTTGGAAAAGGGAAAAAAAAAAACATCAGAGGACCGTGCCTTCGTAAATGGTGGACAGCCTGAGCCTAAAGGAACGAATTACTGTAAATTTCGGTTGTGTGGAGCCAAAAGCATACTTTCGCACTCTCCTTCTTCCGACAGAAGAGAATCTGGAAACAGGCTGCGGATGTGGCGGCCGTCGCTTTGGCTGATGATGACGAGTACCGAAGTTCTTGATAGATTCGTTATTAAGGATCGCATAATAATTACTACCACTACTAGTAGTAGTAGTAGAAGAAGAAGAAGAATATTCCCGAGGAGCTGGAGGAGGCTTGGTGTTGCTGCTATGATGATTGAGTGGAACAACAACAGCAGGAGAGACGCGGGCACCCCCCCTTCTCCGGCGACGGCCACTGGATTCGGAATCCTTGTTGTTATTGTTGTTGCTGGACTTGGAGGGGTTTTGGAGGGCGAGGGAGGCTTTGACGGCCAAAGCAGCCATGTCGGAAGAGCGAAGCCTGCGTTGCAGCCTGGAAATAGGAAGAACATAATACATGTGATCGGGAGAAAGAGGAGCGTCGGAGTCCAAGACTGGGATGTAATCGTCGTAAGACAATTGATCTGCGTCGCAGAGAAAGCACGATGTCGACGTCGTTGATCCCGATGGTGAGGAGAAGGGAACCGTGGCGGCTTCTTCTTGTTGTTGACCTCCTCCTTCTTCTTGAACAAGTACTTGAGAAGCAAGAACGGGAAGAAGGTACTCTCGAAGCTGTCCCTCGATGGAGATGACTTTGGCGATGGCGCGAGGAGGAGGATGATGATTTTCATCGGAAGACGATGAGAAACAGATGCCCATTTCTTTATGAAGAAACTTTACTCTGGTGTTGAAATGAAGAGAAGTGCGGAGGAGGATTGCTGCCGAGGCCTTGAGGTCCAGAGTTCTATCATTTCCTACGCATATCCTTATATATAAAACATAAAATATAATGTAATATAATATGATATAATTAGTGAAATAATAAAAAAAAAGAGAGAGAGAGAGGAAAAGACAGAAGGTTGGGGGACGGTTGAGATTCATTCGACCATCACTCTTATCATTTGAATCTTGAACTTTGTTGACGCGTAGCCACGGTGGAGGACTCGTTTTCAGACGTAGCATACTAGCTTAACGTCAGCAAATCCGTCACAAGAATAATACATTATAAATATAAAAACCAAAATAAAGAATATATTATGTATCACTTTTAGCTATTTCTATTACAAATTATTGTTTTTTTTTTTTTTACCAATTACTGATAAATTAACATATATATATCGTTTTGTTAAACTCTTATTACATATTGTTGTTAAGATAGTAAAATGAATATTTGAAACATTCTACTCCCATTTTATTATTTTACTAAAGTAAATTAGTGATCTCAAGTGCTAACCAATGATTATTTGTGTAACGTACGTTTTTATCAATCTGTGTATTATTCATTGAATAAGATTAGACATAAGGAAAGATTGGTGTAATTTTAAAATCACTGCATTTAATGGAGGAAAACTATTTTAGCAAAGGAGAAAATTATATATAACCACTAAACATTGGGCAGCTATTTTATACGGCTTGTGTTTGGAAAGGCCTGGAGAGGACTCTTAGAATTTTTTTTTTTTTTTTTTGTATAATCAATAAAGATTTGAGTTATTTTTTCCGTTTTAGAACATATATATATATATATATATAACTACATTAAATTATTTTTTATATTTGTAACTAAATATATCCGTCAATTCTAAATATTAATGTGTAACCGTGATCTTTAAAAAATAATAATTTAAGAATGGCCGTACAGTCGTCAATAATGACGTCGTAGGTAGACCTACTACTACTACTACAACATAACGATGGTTCGTTATGTTGTTCAATGTCAAATCTTTTCAGTGAAATTAATTTTCTTTGGCTCTGATACGCAAGGACCTACTTTCTCGGTAGCCCACTTTTTTCTTTTTTTTTTTTTTTTCCTGCCTATTACTTTCTTTAAGTGGTTTTTATTTTACCATTACGTGAGATGCAAGTAAGTTCTCTCAGATCCTCACAAAAAACTGTCTCTCGCACATCTTTTAAATTAATTTGCATAGGATATAGGCGAGAAATCTTTTTCCATTTGAGTTGGCCTCGGGAAATTCTTTTCACAAGCATTTTTTTTTTTTTTTTTTTTTTTGAATTCGACGTAAAATGATATAATAATATTAGGATTATTGATTATTATTTATAATAATTTTTATTAATTATGATTATGTATACAATAAAAATATTGTTTTTTCGTAGGTTTACAATTTTTTTTTTCATCATTTTATCAGTGTTTGTGTAACATTAGTGTTTTCTCGCTAGAACAGACTTTTAATCCAATTGTAATTTATTGCGTCCTCTTTAGTTTTACTCTTGTGTGTGCATCAGGAGCTTTAAGCTCTAACAGATATCAATTCTCTTTTGAAGCAAAAGTATCCTTATTATATATATAATCTATAATCACCTCGCTACAAAATGAATCTTTGGCTTGCGGCTGTGACCACTCATTTTGGGACTGGATAGTATATGACGTCATCAGATACGTCACAAAGAAAGACAGAAAATGAATAAATAAATATATATATAGAAGAAAAGTAAAATTAGTCATCGATGACGTACACACGGTGGTACGGCCGTAATTCTCTATTAGTCTTTCTGTTTCTGTTAAGTCGCCAAATGTGGGGTCACGTTCAGCAATTAATTTTCCTCCCGAACCAGGTAGTCTTTGTTGTCTGCCGGCACCCCGGTGCTCTTTTCCTCTTCTTTTCATTAATTTTTTCTTCGCTCCTCGACTCTGCAAGTAATTGTTGAAAAGTCGTGGGTTTGGCCCAGATCGTATTATACAATTTAATTTAAATGTAACAAAATTTTTAAGTTGATCTTAGCGCGCTCTCAGGATTTTAATTTCTAATGCCACCCTTATTCGCCTGAATATTCTAGGCTAAAATTTTTTCAACCTCTCCCCCAATCCAAAATTAACTGAAAGTTTTATGATTGAATTAAAGGTTAACCCAAAAATGAAACTTTTCGAATCTAGTTTGAACTTACCCCATTCTACTTGTTTCAAATCTCTAATTAAAAATTTAGTGTTCTTAAATTAATTTATTATTATTATTAATTAATTATTTATAATAATAATAAATAAATAAAAAAACAGAGAGAGAGAGAGAGAGAGAGAGAGAAAGCAAGAGAGGAGGAATGGTACCTCATCATTTTTTCCCGTTGAAAGCAGCCATTTGTTAATGTAGCATCTACGCGGTGCATG
Source organism: Kandelia obovata (assembly GCA_021464305.1). NCBI lineage: Eukaryota > Viridiplantae > Streptophyta > Magnoliopsida > Malpighiales > Rhizophoraceae > Kandelia > Kandelia obovata. Next base: position 4,724,482 of record CM038482.1, read on the forward strand.
GAGTAAATGGAAAAAAGAATCGATTTTCATTGAGGAAAAAGTAAAAAAGTTGGATGGGCTAAATGACAGTGGATCATAATAAGAACCTTCTGGTGGCATTATTAGAAGAAATTATGATATTCAACACTTCTTCTTATTGTCGGCAACAACAACAACAACAACCACAAATACATATAGAGATGATCGACGCAACAATTACCACCAAGAATTCACCAAACTCAAGAGGCAAAAGTTAAAAGATTCGGTATAATTATTATCTTTAGTTTCCTCGTAACACAAGCTTACGTATAATGTCATTTCATATTAATTGTTATATTCTAATGAACATGCGAACGATTATATATGGTATAGGAACAATCAGCAGCTTCTGCTTGTAGCACCAAAAGTCCTCAGCCATGTCAAAAACAAATCCTCATTCTTTCATTCCATTTCCAGTCAAAGGGGCACAGCAACTGAGCAAGTATGTGCTCAACTGTTGCTATTCCAAATCATATTTCAGGACACATTCTTCTTCCAAAACCAAATGGCAGGTACTCAAAATTAGTCCCCTTATAATCAAGCGAACAATCCGAAAGTCACTCAGGATAATGTTTTGAAGTATCATGTTCGTTCTCTTGAAAACTTTCCCACTTCTCGATTGCAGTCCACTGATGACATGAAGAAATTTAATGGAAGGGAAGAGGTCAGCAACGTGGTAACCTTCTAGCAGCTTTGAGATTTCCTGGATAGCGGCTACAATCACTTCCGGGTTTCGGCATTTCTTACCAAACGAAGCTCTTGCGACGATAGTGAGTGGTAAAGAGAGAACTTTATTGCACGCAGCTTTGAGATTTCCTGCATAGCGGCTACAATCACTTCCGGGTTTCGGCATGTCTTACCAAACAAAGCTCTTGCGACGATAATGTTTGTTAAAGAGAGAACATTATTGCACGCGTCTCTTCTTCCCTGATCGATTGGAATGATTGCACGCGTTTTGCTCTAAGAAGCTCCAATACACAGATTTACCTCATCTGTATAGTGTCCACAAGCACAAAATGCAATGTCTGAATAATTATAAGAAATAGCACTTGCAGCAAGGAGAAAGGGCCTTTGAGCAAAGATAATGTCATGGGCCTTTTATATTTCTTTAGCAGTTGCTGGAGAAGAAACAACAATAGTCATGAGCTCTCCCAGTTGAAGGTGCATAATAGGTCCATAATGCCTGGCCACTTCTTCAAGTCTGCGATGTGGTAGAGTTGATCCAACGAGGTTGTGCATGTTTCCCATGAGAGGCAGATTTAAAGGCTTTTTGAGAAAAAAAATAATAATAAAATCAAAAGGTGTGCGGAGTCCCCACAAGCCATGCGCCCGCCATATTAGCCACATCTCCCCTCACCCCTGCGTCAATTTTCCTCCTTCCAAGTAGTCAAACCCATTGTAATTCTATTTTCCTCCCCACAAGTCTTGTTAATTTTATGATTCATTAGGGAAACGACAAAGATACACATGCTAATGGTAGTTTATCATCAACTTTGTTCAGCAGGAAGAGGGAGGACCTCTCGCGTTGGGACCTAATGCCTTCCTACAATGGGTGCCCATCGTGATAAGGACATATAATAAACAATACTTTTGACTGGTTGTCTGAAAAAAAATAAAATTGATCATTTGTCTTTTGATTAAAAGAAGCGATGAGGATTTGAATTTTGGCTCTTTTATTTTTTATTTTTTAATTTTTTGACATGAATTTTGAACCTCTCAATAAAAAATAACAACAACAACAACAACAATAATAATGATAATGAAATAAACAAGTCTTCCATACTATAGAAATTAAACAAGGATTGAATGTAGCTTTTTTGTGAATCTCTGCTACACATTAATACTAGCTAGTTGTTGTGACTTGTGTGTGTGTGGTGGGTATTTGGATGGGAGGGTCTCTTTATGGGGTCATCTTTTTGTTAGTTCTTTGTCCACCCTCGAATTATAATTAAAATAAATGTTATGTGGAAATTAAGATTGAGAGTTGTTGGCTTGACGAGATCAATTAAGATGAAATGAGTATTCTTATTATTGTCAAACACAATGGGATTGTTATCTCTTCTACTACGCTAATAAGCTGGCTTGTTTGGGTTAACTCACAATGCATTGCCCCCCCCCCCTCCTCTCCCACCCCAAAACCAATTGGAGCATTTGTGCGACTCCACCCTAACTACAAAACCAAAACCATAAGGTTTTTATTTACTTAATAGGAAGATCCGAAACAAAGGAAATCATACATAAATGAGAAAGTTGGGGCCGGGCAAGTCCAATTCCAGGCCCGGCCCAATATGCCCGATGCAATTGCATTGCAGCCCTTCATTCTGTCTTTGTAAATTGTTACTTTCTACTGCTAACTAAGGTTCTAGTTGGCCCAATCCAATATGTGTAATGTAGTTGTCATGCTCTGTTGTCCTGCAAAGCTCGTCCACACCGCCGCCGCTTCTCTCCTATAGCGCACCGCCTTCATTGCCCCGGTGCTCCCGTTTCAATTCCTTCAAACCCCCCTCCCCCCCCCCCCCCATCCCCCCCCCCAAAAAAAAAGGAAAAATGAAAATTATGGCCGCTGGATGATCGAATGGTCCATTCTGTTTCGTTTTTTGTCTTTCCAATTTGCATTTGAATTGCTATTTCGTCGAAGCACACAGTTAGTTAGTAAAACATCCAGCCAAACGTTTCTTACTCCCCAAATGTTTCATAGAAGCCGTGAATTCTACTGCAGACGCCTGTTTACGCTCAGTAAAATCCCTAGCCTTAGGCCTCCCTCTAAATTCTCTGATTGTTGCAGAAGAAATGTAGTTATTGAAGGTCGCAAGAATTTCAGTTTCTTGAGTTCTATGATGGGTCTCCATTCATTTTCTGCTATTATTTCCCCACCTAAAACCCCCGATTTTCGCTCCTTTAAAATTAGCCCTCAATTTGTGAGAAATTACTGTTCTGGTGCTGGCTCTGGTCAGTGGACTGAGGACATTGAGTATTTGGATGAGTCTGGCAGTTTGATTTGTAGTGGGAAGGGTGTCAGGTCAGTGGAGCCGGGGTTGGACGATCATGTCATGGTTGGCGGGCTCAAGAAGCCATTTTTGAATGCCTCTGCTGTTGCAAAGATTGTTGAGGTTGTCAAGAGGTGGAAATGGGGGCCCGAACTGGAGACCCAATTGGACAGGCTGCAATTTCTTCCAAACATGAATCATGTGTTTCAAGCTCTGAAAGTTATCGATGATACTGATGCATCGTTGAGTTTGTTCAAATGGTCTAGGAGACAATCTTGGTATGTGCCAAACGATGATGTTTATGTCATGTTGTTTGATGGGTTGAATCAAAGTAGAGATTTTGATGGAATTCAGGCTTTATTTGATGATATGGTTCAAGATTCAAGTAAGAGCGGTGTTTCCTCCTTTAGTGCATATAATAGGGTGATTCAGTATTTGGCTAAAGCAGAGAAGTTGGAGGTGTCCTTCTGCTGTTTCAAGAAGGTTCAGGATTCTGGTTGTAAAATCGATAGGCAAACTTATAACACACTGATAACCTTGTTTCTGAATAAGGGATTGCCTTACAAGGCATTTGAGATATACGAGAGCATGGAAGCAGCACATTGTTCCTTGGATGGGTCGACGTATGAGATGATGATTCCAAGTTTGGCAAAATCAGGTCGCCTTGATGCAGCTTTCAAGCTTTTCCTGGAGATGAAAGGAAGGAATTTTCGCCCAAGCTTTAGCGTTTTCTCCTCACTTGTTGATTCAATGGGAAAGGCAGGGAGGTTGGACACGTCAATGAAGATTTACATGGAAATGCAGGGTTTTGGGCTTAGGCCAGCTCCTACTATGTATGTTTCTTTGATCGAATCTTACACCAAAGCCGGGAAACTGGATACTGCCCTTAGGCTTTGGGATGAGATGAAGAAAGCTGGTTTCAGGCCAAACTTTGCATTGTACACAATAATCATAGAATCCCATGCAAAATCTGGGAAGCTTGATATTGCAATGTCTGCATTTCAAGATATGGAGAAGGCTGGTTTTCTACCCACCCCATCAACGTACTCTTGTCTTCTTGAAATGCATGCTGCCACCGGACAAGTGGATTCTGCAATGAAGCTATATAATTCAATGACCAATGCAGGTCTGAGACCAGGTTTGAGTACCTATATTGCCCTTTTGACTCTCTTAGCTAAAAAGAAGCTTGTTGATGTGGCTGCCAAAATTTTACTCGAAATGAAGGCCATGGGATATACTGTCGATGTGAGTGCCAGTGATGTTTTAATGGTTTACATCAAGGATGGTTCTCTTGATCTTGCATTGAGGTGGCTACGTTTTATGGGCTCATCTGGGATAAGGACAAATAATTTCATAATCAGGCAGTTGTTTGAGTCTTGCATGAAGAACGGTCTCTATGAATCAGCTAAGCCCCTCCTTGAGACATATGTGAATTCTGCCGCAAAAGTGGATCTCATACTCTACACATCCATTCTTGCCCATCTAGTCCGATGTCAAGAAGAACAGAATGAGAGGCATCTAATGTCTATCCTTGGTGCTACAAGACACAAGGCACATGCTTTTATGTGTGGGCTCTTCACTGGCCCAGAACAGAGGAAACAGCCAGTCTTATCATTTGTGAGAGAGTTCTTTCAGAGCATTGATTATGAATTGGAGGAGGGTGCTGCAAAGTACTTTGTAAATGTCCTTCTCAACTACCTTGTTCTTATGGGGCAAATCAACCGTGCCCGATGTGTTTGGAAAGTTGCATATGAAAATAAGCTTTTCCCAAAGGCTATAGTTTTCGATCAGCATATTGCTTGGTCCCTGGATGTTAGAAACTTGTCAGTTGGAGCTGCTCTTATAGCAGTTGTCCATACCCTCCATCGGTTCCGAAAGCGCATGCTCTACTACGGTGTGATACCAAGACGCATAAAGTTGGTTACGGGGCCAACCCTGAAGATCGTGGTTGCACAGATGTTGAGCTCAGTGGAGTCCCCATTTGAGGTGAGCAAGGTTGTTCTAAGGGCCCCAGGGGACACTGTCATGGAGTGGTTTAAGAAACCTATAGTTCAGCAGTTTCTTCTAAATGAGATTCCTTCAAGAGCTGACATACTCATGCACAGGCTGAACATGCTTTTCCCTAGTTCTGTGCCCGAAGTCAGATCATTGTCCCCTCTCAAGCCACTCCTGTCAGGGAAGGCTTTATAATTTTGTAAGTCACAGGCGATGTACCGAAACTTATATTAGGCACTCAAAGACGTTCAAATCCAGTAATTGCAGTTCTTTTTGATTGGCTATGCTGACCACTATATTGCACTTCACAGTTTACCGTAAGTCCTTTCCTTTTGGTAAACCACATTATAGCACTGTAAAGGTCGAAAGAAGTCCCTGCCCTCGCGCAAATGTTCCCAAACGTCTTTAACCATAAATATCGACTCCATGCTGTTCTTCCATTTGCTGTGGTGGCATTCAAAGTTAAGATATATTAAAGTTTCTCACTAATGGATGCAGCATTTTGTATGTCAAAATGATTTTGACCTTCTATAGGGACTTTGCTTGCCAAAATTTATGAGTAAAATACTGGGGTTACACATAGTTAATTCAGGTGATAAAAAGCTATGACTACAAGTGTTAAAAATCTCTAGCAATTCTTGTATCCATCCATTGCATCTCCTAAGATAAACATTTGTGAACTATGGAACAAAAAGGGAAAAACACAAAAATGTTATGACCATATTGAGTTATTGCTCGAGTATTCTTAGATAAAACCATTTTCAAAGAACCCACCCTCTCGCCAATCAGCAGCTATGCATTTCCTGTTGCTTCCTTTACAACAACCATGGGCACAAGTTGGCTAGTTAGTGCTCTTTTTAATGTTCAAATAACAAAGTTGATGGAATCCATCCACTAAGAATACTCGAAAGTACGAAAAATTCCAATATTTGAAGTGAAGATTGAATTCTGGGGGTCACCTAGTCAACTCATATGGTTACCTCCTTTTCGAAGTGGAGCTTAAATTATAATTTCTGGCACTACAAACATGGCTAAGCACCAAATTACTGAAATTGCACGTAAAAAGCTTAAATGGTGTGCCCAAAATTTCAAGCCCATTTGGCCAATAGAGACATGCAGCCAGCCCCAAGAAGAAGTGAAACATGTGCTCCTAATTGAATTCTCAGATTATTTTGCATCCTTGGGTTTGTGAAATCTGCCGCCAGTATGTCAACAAGTGCCATGTAAATCAAAATCCCAGCTGAGGCTGACTCGAAAATCCCTTCAACGATTAAAGCAGCAGGGCTACTCTCTGTGTAGATACTTGATATTGCAATCCCAATTGCTATCCCTAAAGGAGCTGTGAGGGAGAAAAATGTTGCCATAATTGCCATAGATGTGGACTCAAATTTTGCCTGCAGATGTAACGTAATATTTACCTTTAGATAAAAAAAAAAAAAAGGGTTTAAAAAACGTACAAAACTAAATAAAGTGCAAAGTAGAGTCTGTGGCTAATCAGAAAATTGCTCCACGGCTCTTTCGAGATTTGACAAGATGGTTCAGTGGATTTCTTAATGAAGATGACACTTGTGAGCTTTTAAAGAACAAAGATGTTGCCATTGTGTCAACACTACATAAAGTGATCTGTTTCCAACAAAAGATTGGAATATTTGAACAGGAAACAACAATTTCTCTCGTCAGACTTACTTGCCTGCAAATTATTGCTTGGACTATAAAAAATTCCTTTGGAATTGATGATATAGTATACCTGAGAGATGCAGCCACCAAGTCCCAGTCCCTCAAAAAATTGATGGAAAGACAAGGCTGCCAAGAGGGGCTTTATTGTTTCAGGACTTCGAGAAGCACCGAGGGACATTCCGATTATCACCGAATGAACAACAATTCCCAGTTCCAACACCTGGAACAAATAAACTTCAAATAAGTAGAGGACACCAGAAAAAAGGAAATTTGTACCTCGTATATGGAGCATCCCATGTAGAAAAAGAGTAACTGAAGAAAGTTTTGGGTGTTGATCTCACCTGTGAAATTATTCTGTGTCTGATCAACTGAGACATGATCAAATTTTCAGCTGGGGAGGCAGAACCATGGGCATGACCATGCGTAGAATGCGTGTGAACATGTATGTGGCCTGCATGCTCGTCACCTTCCTCTACATCTGCATTAACCTGCTTGCTGTTATTAAAGTGCTGTCTCTTATAAAAACCTGTCGCGAATGAGTCCACCATTAAGGTCCCTATCGAAGACATCATAGCGACGAAACCGGTGAATGGAAAGTTCCCCCATGTATTTTGGGCGAGACAAGGTGATGTCAAATTCTCAAATGCGTCCGGTAAGATGTGAATAAACCCGGTTGCTAAGATAACCCCAGCAGCAAATGCCTTGATCATGAAGAATATGTCATTTTCAGGCCTCAAGTTTGGTACTTTCCTGCCTAACAATGGAAGACTGACACCAAGAGCGCCGGCCACAAGAATTGTAGCCAATGAAGCTAGCTTATACTTTAGTGCCTCACGTTTATTTTGCTTTTCAGTTTCTACTTCACATGTACACTCACTGAAGACCACAGTAGGAAAAATAATGATTAAAAGAAATGATACCTTAAAGATGGTACAAGAACCTTGAAGATTAAACATGGTGTGTAAGGCGAGAGATAGGCAGCTTCTAGGTTTCTGGGTCTCGAAGAAGAGTGTGACTATGGCCTTATGTTTCTTTGTTGGGTATAATAAAGATTAGAGGTCACCAGAACTCGAACGAGAAACCATAAGGTTACTAATAAAATGTTCTGATCATTTTACTGAGAACATAGACAAACTTAAACTTAGAGGAGGAATGAAGACATGGAAGGAAGCCCAGGGAGAGAGAGAGAGAGAGGCAGCTGCTGGGTGGGTATGTGGGTTTTAAATAAGAGAGTTATCTCTGGTTTTATAGAGAATAAATGAATGCAAGACATGCAATGTGCAATGTGAAACCTCTATACTGGATGGCTAATAATATAAGAGCATCTTATGCCATCAAACCCAAAAGAAAGAATGAAAAAAAAAAAAAAAAAAGAAAAGGCGAAACGCAGTTGTTGAATAGTTAAAGGACGTTATTATGCTAGCGTTTGTTTATTTTGACACAGACAAGACATGAGTGATGTAACATACATTTATGTTCCTTTTTGGCTTGTATACACATGATTCTGATTACACGGTGACCACATGACACTCAAAATATTCTCACATTGTAGCGATGGAGTGGTTTCTACGACTAAGCATCTCGATTTTGAACCCTAATGTAAGAATGAGATTTGATGGAGGAATAACAATGAAAAAGAGAGAGAGAGAGAGAGAGAGAGAGAGAGAGAGAGAGGAGATTTGTTGATAGAGATACATGGAAAGGTAGGTATAAAGGGCTCGCCAAGCCATCATTGAAAAAGGGACATGGGCAAGAAAGCCTAAGTGCGTGTGTGCAATATGTCGCCATATGCATATCTCAATCACCCAAATCTCACTTTAGATTGCATCCCTCTGGCCTAAGGCGCCCACTTTAATATGGTCAACCGAAACAATGTCGATATCATGTCTTCACCCGTCTCCTTTCTCACTACCTTTCTTTTTTTTAACTTTTTTTATTTTTTTTCCCCCTTCTTGTTATGTTTATTGTTGTGCTGAAATATTCTGATTGCGCAAAATAAACGTAGGACTATGTACATAATAACAATGCGCCCTGTATGGAAAGGAAATGACTGCATAATTGATAACATGTCCAATAAAATGGTTTCTTCTTCTTCTTCTTCTTCTTCTTCTCCAAATATCACGTTATAAGAGTTTTGTGTATTGAAGTGTTATTTTTATTAGTTATTTGGATTTATTTTTGTCCTATCAAAATCCACTTTGCGCATAGTAAAGACTCGTGTACAGTGGAAACAACATGTCGAGTGAGCAATAATTATTGTTAGGTCCCTATTAAGGTTCTTGATAAAATTGATTTTTTAGGTCCCATGAATACGAGGTTATTTGTATTTAATAGTTTTACCACTTGAAGCTTGGATGTGTTCCTCGATCAAATTGAATGAATTTGATCCTTCTGGTAAATAAACTTAACGCGCGGGATTAGGAGATGAAGATTGGCAGATCTCAAACTTCCAGAAAAGTATGGTATATGGAGTTTTAAGGCTATAGTTTATTTTACCCATCTCCTGTTTTATCATATACCAAAATCCAATTTTAGTCCCGCAAGCCCCCATACTCCTCAACCCAACTTAAAGGTGTTTATCAAACGACTCAATCCGTCAAAATCCATCCAAGTCCAATCCAATTATTTGGATTGAATGAAAGTGATCCCAAAAAGAAAAAAAAAATGCACTTACCCTTGCCAGCATGAGCTTCTACCATGTAAATGCTGGTAACACAAATGATGGATATGCATCATATTTGGAGGCAAGGGCTTGTACGGACGATAGCTCTGCCACTTCGCCATAGCTACCAAGTCCAAGCTCAGTTGCATGAATCCCACCAGTTATAAATGCTGACTGGATTCCAGCAGCATTTGCACCTTTGATGTCATGGAAAAGTGAGTCACCCACAGCAATAGTGTCAGCAGCATCAACACCGGTCATGGCCATGCCTGATTTATAAATTATCTGCAAGGCATGCAAGACAAACATTTGAAATGTATAGAAAGTACCAAGATCTAGAATTATCTCATCTGCATGGATCCCTAATATCTCCAATAATGAAGAGGATCACAAAAACTTGATGGTGGATGATTTCCTCGAAGAAATTTTGCTGTTTTGGTAGATAGAAAACTGCTACATAACGTAGAGATACAAGCTGCACAGGCAACAGTATTATCATACAATATCAACTAACTATGGTACTGCCTAGAACACTGGACAGGTAAAAAGTAGCAACATCCACATCAGGGCAAATATATTAGCATCAGACGATTTTGTACTCACATAAGAACAGAGACATGGCTACCCATTAAGACTAGTACCCACGTGTAAAATAGAGAATAAAGCCAACAAAAAGTTTGAATTACCTCCCCTGGCTTTCCCATCCATTTCACTACACCTCCAAGCTTCTCATACTTGGCAGCCAATGTTCCTAAGAAATCAATGTAACTTACGTCATCTGAATGTATCACTTTCTTGTCTGGTGAACAGACAGAGAGAGAGAGAGAGGATTGAGGTCTGCCACATCACAAGAGAGTTTTTGACATGGATGCATAACTTTCTGAAAAGTATCATTTTCTTATCTGTTGAATAGTGTTGTTCACATGGCTTGAGAAATGTAATACAGGTTGTATACTTTTAAGTTCCAAGGGATACAGAAACAGACAGCCTGACCCAGGAAAGGAGGAAATAGGTCAGCTCCAATTTCTGAAGTTTTCGCAAAAGGGCTCTCAATATTGAGAAAGAAGATTGAGAGGTTATTCTTGACCTGGTTTAATATTTTATGGCTTGCACTTGCAAATGATGGGCCATTGGTTGCTAAATATAACATGATATTTTCTGGATAAAATATAGATCCAGTGAGATTGTAATAAGGAGATAAAATCTTCACCAGGCATGATTCGCAAGGCCCTAGCTTCAACAGTCACAAAGTCTGGATTCGCTACTACCATGGGGATCCTTTTAGCAGCACAATGCTCCAATACTTCCTCAATCTGCTCAAGGGTCTTGGGAGAAGCTATGCCAGAAGGCTGACCCAAGGCTTCAGTACCATGAGCCAAAACAAACTCAGCATCTTCAACATTGTCAACAACTTGTAAGCCTAGGCCCTAGTAAATAATAAAAAAAATAAATGAAATTCATTTATGCATTTTGTCTTAACATGACTGTCTGGGAACCAACAAAGTAAACGCTGAGACATTAGACTTTCTAACTAAAGTTATAACAAATTGCATGAATATAGATATTATAAGTTTCATTCAACACCAGCTACAATAAAATCATAGAATGAGGCCTGGATTTGAATGAAGAAACTAGCCAAACCATAGGCTGCGAATCCCATGGCGTGCTTCTAAGATTCATTGATAATGCTGAGCCTTATCAATCAAAAACATTTGAGCTTCAAAATTAATGTTTCAAGCCTTTCAGAAAGGAATATCTTTACACATACATCACTCTAGAGAATTGGAACAGCCTCAAACCTCTCCTGTTACCAGGAAAATTTACCAAGAGGCATTATCTCTTCTCAGCAAACAAAGACTCACATTCAATTTTACTAGAAGAACAAGAGGGAAGAGAAAGAGTGAGAGTGCACACCTGCGTGAGAGGGAGAGGTAGACAGTAGTTTGAGCATATGCTGTAATTGAAATATGAGGCAGCAAAAGAAAACACAGAATTTAGTCTGATGGAACTAAATGGCATACCTCCAGAGATATGGCACCTCGATCATTCCAAGTTATGTGAATGCAAGATCTTCCTAAAGCTGCAAACCAATCATCATCTCTCCTGCATAAAATGAAATTGGAGAAACAGGTTTGAGATAAGAATTCATCCCAAATAAATACCCATTAGTTATACAAACCATCATGCAGCACAAACCATCTTAAGAAATTCAAATTGAAAGGAAGGAGAAAATTCTGCATTACAAAAAAGCTTTATGTATTTTAAGTATGCAAGAACATGGCTACTTGTATTTATCGTAAGCAAAGAAGAAAAGACATCATTGTGGGATATGGGTTCATAACTTTTCTAATGGCAGAAAATTTTACAAAATTCAATCAACTATAGTAAACCATTGCAATTAACTATAGTGAGCAGGAATACATGCCAGAAAATAAAACACACATATGATAGCAACATTGAGGAATCCTATCTTTTATAGCGTTGTGATGGAGAAGGGCTTTGTCCCACCAAACTCTTGCCAAATCCAAAGAAGGTGGACTCATTTAAACAAATTCATAATGACTCTTGACAAGAATATTCATGTGCTGATCAGCTAGAATTGGTTGCAGAGAGAGAATAAAATTGAGGTCACTAGTGTAAGTCGGTAATATCTGGACATGCACCCGTGGCATCTAAATTATACAAAACCTCCATTAATCATCATGCACTTGTATGTAACAGAAAGGAACAGCATGGCTAACCTCTGCAAGTATTGATGTGTTATTTCCCCACTGGTGATGGCTCCTACAAAGAGAGAAGGATCAAAACCAAGGCTCTTCATTTTTTCCACTGTTGTTGATGCACGGCGTGAGGAATTACTTATGATCACCATCTTGGCACCACTGGCCGCCAGCTTTTTTACTGTCAGGCACACACAGAATAAAGCAGTTCCACATCATTCACTGAAGAGAAGATAGATAACTGCAATTGATGAGGGAGGAAAAGCCACCCAATTGCCAGAAACACTTGACAACAGCATACAAGCTGAAATTGCACCAGGATAAGGTTGTTTGCCATCATGAAGGACTCCAAACTGATCTAAAAACCAAGCCTGCACACACAATTCCAACCACCATGAGTAGATTTGATAGAGAGCACACGGAAGCATTCATTGAAACAAGAGTTTCCTGTATTCACATATAGGTTCAAACAGATAGCAAGCTTGTCTTAGACATCGACCTATAGAAGTATTGTCAATCGCACTGTTTGACCTGAAAATTTTTTCTTAATTGAGAATTCCAAAGCACAAGTTAGTCATGTAAAAACTATCTAATTTTCACTAGGACATGGTAAACACACGATAATAGTTGCATAGATCTCATCCATTTGAGCTCGATGGAAGATAGCAAGAACGATCATTCTCATGCAAGCATATCTTGGTCACATTTTCAGATAAAACGCTCCTCAAAATCATACAAAATCTAAAACAACGATTCAAAAAGATTCAGAATTTAATAAAGCTATTCAGTCTATAAATTTCAATAAAACCATCAACAACAGAAAAAAAAAAAAAAAAACCCCCACCGCCCATAGGCAAGTAGAAGGGCATTTAAAGCTTAAATAAAATGCAATGAGAACAAAAAAATAATAATAAAAATAGAAGAGACTCGAATAAAAGTACAGGTTGGTTGGTCTGACCTTGAAGCGATGAGTTTCGGCGAGATTCTGAAGGCCGTTCAAGGGGCAGAAGACGGCCGCCGCCAGCGGTGCTTGGCCAGATTTAAGGCAGCATTGAGCCATCATCATCTTCTTCGCCTTCTGGGCGACTGTTGATGACGGATGCTTTTTAGTTTTTTATTTTTATTTTTTTTAATTACACTTAGGGAAATCTTTGCCGGTCAGATTCATTGTTTGTGTTGTGGCTGTGAAAACGGCATCGTTTAAGGATGGAGATAATAACAAATAGAAATTGCTTAATAATAATATTTGACCAAATAAGGTTTAATGCATGCGCTCATACCGTTTCAGTATAAGACCATATTCACCAAATAAGGAAAGCAGATTAAGGATATAATGACCAAATTATATAAACTGTGATTAGAGTAATGGGTTAGGTGCATGGTGCTGCAATTATGCACAAACCATTGGGGTTTAAAACAATGCGGCTGGAGAGACCCAACAGAATACAACATTGCAGTTTAAGTTTAATGGCTGCAGTTTACATCCCCGCATTTTACCCCCATCTCTCTCTCTCTCTCTCTGTGCATACAGAACAGTGTAGTGTGGGCGGACAAGCTAAGCTACCAATAACACATTGCCGAGCCATAACAACTGATCCTGTACTTGCACAGGAATGACAACCTCAACAATCATAAAATCCAGTGCCAGCGCACAAGTTATGACAAATAGCAAAGAGATGGTCCGAGCGCGCACCCACGAGACTCGGATTGAGGAAATGACCAAATGTACACAACCTTACCCTTACCCTTAGTTTTAACACCAAAGCTTGCCTTTCATTATTTGACAAATAGCAAACTTGAAACAAATTTACACGGAGAACAGAACATGAAGGCTTTAAGCCTCACATCAGATGTAGAGTATCTTAACCTAATGCTCCCCAATGATTTACCTTTATCCGGATGGATGGATGGATGGATGGATAATAATATCACCTTTTCAAGGTTGATTAGCTTCCTTAAAATCTCCTTTTTCCCGATGTTATCAAGTGAGATGCTTAGACTCGTCAACAAGCAAATCATTCTCAGACTCCTCCTTACAATGTCATACAGTACCACTAACTGACTAACAACAGACAAAAAAGAGACAGAAGAGAGAATCATATCAATCGACCATGAAAGCTTTCAGTCTGGATGGAATCTAGGATTCCAACTTCTGACAAATTTACTTCAAAAGTGAAGCCACCTTTATTAAATAACTCCTGAATATTTTGTCTACATACACATCTGACCCATATGAGTATACAAAATATGCCCCAGCTTCTTCCCTCCCACAAAGGCAAGAACTACATTGGACTCTCCAACATTCTTGCATATGAACATACATACACTCTCATATCCAACAAAAACCCATTATTTTGCTATTCCTTTTCTTCGTGTTCCTTAGCTGCTAGATATTGATAATCAAAATTCTGCGTATACACATACACAATTTACTTCAAGTACCTCACTAGCTATGAACACGTGACCAAATGATCTTGCACAAGCAATTGGTGCCTTTCTTGATCCAATGTCTCCCTAACCACACGATAAAACTCCACCCAAGAACATGAGTAGGTGTCCACAGGTCCCCACAGAAATGTTGGATTGGGACTAGCGGGGCAAGCAGCCACCAAATCCAAGGCAGAGGCCGCTGGTTTCAGTTGCTGAGGGAAATTAAAGGCCAGATTGTCAACTTTGTGCTCATAAATTTTCCCATTTCTATCCAGTTTATACCTTGAAGTGCCTTCAAATTGTCCCTTGGCCTCCCATGGGACCCTAGGAACACCCTTTAAGTTCCACCTAATTAGTATCACGTTCTCTGAAGGTTGCCAAATCCTATAAATATCCAGTGAAATCTCTCTGAACAACATCTTGCCGTGAAATCTCAAGGCCCAAAAGATCAACTTGTACTTTTCAATGCCGGTGAATGTATTCAAAGGGTCAGTAAACGTTAAATCGTCCCTGAAAAAACAATCAAATACGGCTCAAAATCCTAAACTTTCTCATGAATCAACCAGAATCCAGAGAACAAAATGAATACCCAGAAGAGGAAATCACCTATAAATGTCATAATTGAGGTCCTTTATGAACAACAGAGGCAAATTCTCACGGAGGGTCCGTACAGCCAGTCCAAGGTTGACCAAAAATTCATCTCTTTGGTGCTGATCCTTATCCCGTGCACCTGTTGGGGTCTTATCCTGCACACCCTGGAGCGGAGGGGAGAGAAGGGTACCAGTATTGGTGGGTTTGGTTGTAGTAGTTGTTGTTGTTGCTGCTGCTGCTGCCTTGTAACGAGAAGATGGGAACTGGGTTTGATGAATGATTGGTTTTTCTCTATGCTTTGAGTACTTGGAAGAACTGAGAAGGAGGGAAGGTGAGAGGTTTGGCAAAAGACAAGCCATCAACTTTCTTCAATTTTTGGGATAAAGTTCTTAGCTTTCCATGCAGTTTAGAGAGGGAGAAAAAGATGATTTTGTTGTGTCTTGTTGCGCTTGTGCTGTTGAAGAAGAAGGAAACCGTCAAAAATATATAAAAAAGGAGGGCTGTTTATGATTTTTGAGATTGAAAAATGCTGCAAATAGCCTTTGAAAATGAATATAAACCCCTCCCTGCCCCCCAACAAAAAAAAAAAAAAAAAAAGGGAGGGGGCGCGATTCGCAATTTAACCCCAATTTTTTTGGTTCATGTTCCGAAAAATTTAGAATGTATTTTTTTTTTTAAACACAAATTTCTTTTTATTTTTATTTTATTTTTACCTCCCATTCCTTTCCTTGATTTCCAAGCAATATGTATAATTCAGTATTTCCGGAATTCCCCATCCCTAGTTCCAATAAGAAAAACTTGAAAATAAAGTCCCAAAACTTCACCATTTTAGAGACTTTATCCTCTATTGAATGGAAACGTCTCCTCGCTATCTCCCGTAAAACGAAAAATTCCATCAAACTATTCGGTTTTACTGTTTGTGTAGGGAAAAATTGAAGATAGTGGAAAATTTATCAGTGTTTTGAAACAGTTTTGATTTTCCTTGGCAATGTTTTTTGTTGCTTAGAGTTATATTTCTCCTCCTTTTAAGATAGATAGATTCATAGAATAAAAACTCCTTTTTTTTTTTTTTTTTTTGTCGTCTAAAAAGAATATTCCTTTTATACATGGAATCAATTATATTATAGCAAATATTATTTTCTTATCGTAAGTTTTATTTTGTTTTGTTTTCTCTAGAATGTCAATCTTTTCTCCTTTTGTTCCCTCGCATTGGTTGAATTTTCAAAGCAAATATGCAAGCATTTTATCTCATCAAGAACAAGCAAAACCAAACACAATTTACAAAAGTGTCCTTAAATTGACAGGAGCAGCAAATGCCCATGGTGGGGTTGAACAATTGGATAAGGTTTTACATTTTTCGGGACTCTATTTTGGTTGGGAATGTGATTCCCATCATTTGATATGGAAAAGTTGCAAGTGACAGGTCATCTCAAATTAGTTCTCTTTGAGCTTCCGCATAATAGAATCGCCCATTTGAAATGATCCGAGAAATAAGAGAACTTTGATTCAGACTCTTCCGTGTAAATGAAATAGCCGACATTATTCCTTTTCCCAGAATTGAATTTGATGATTTTACTTTGCAGCAAAAGCTGAATCGCGAAGTTTCATCAGTCCATAGGGCCCGAGGAAAACAGTGGCAAGTCCAAAATAAGTTGGACAATTGTGGATGGTGAGTTGTATTACACGGATAGGAGCAAAACCCAACTCTGCCATCAAAATCTTGACTAAATGCAGCTCTCCATGGTGACTCCTAGATCGGTATGGACAACTGTTACGCACACAAGATGTTATTTCAAACGGTTTTGATATAACTATGGCCGAGAACTTTAATTAACAAGGACCAACTCGTTGAAATCATTCTTCTTGGTTAACTTCTGCAGCAAAGTTAAATGATGCAAATCATGCCTAGAAGTTCATGTTTGGGCGCCATTCAAACAACATGAAAACTTTCGAGGGAAACCATCATTCCTTTAAATGAGATGGCAAGTAAAAAAAAAAACATAAAAACATGACTAGTAGTATAGCTTCGCGCAAAATAAATAAATAAATTAGAGGAAAATGCTGGTATGCATGCATGCACACCATACATCAGATATGTCACCGCTACAATTGTTCCAGTGGATGGTGAATAATAATGTACATATCCACAAAACACTGACAATGCAAAAACTTACCACAGTTAGCAGCCATGAAGAAAAAAAAGGCTAAGAGCCACTTATTTATTTCCATCACCATCAGCAAGGTATACTACACCTTGCTCTTATGTTCAGGTGCGTGAGTACACTCAAAATCAATATGCACAAATGCTCGCTCAACATCTGGGAGGTGCTCAAGCTTTTCTTGGAGAGTCTCACCAATGTTGTGTGCTTCGTGCAAAGGCATGTCTTCAGCTAATACAATGTCGACCTCCACAAAGTAATTGGAACCAAATGTGTATGCCCTCACTGTGTCGATGTGCTTAATATCTTCATGGTGATTCCAGATGAGGTATGTCAACTTTGCTAGAAATTCAGGAGGGGCTGTTCTTCCAATTAAAGACCATACATTCTCAAGAACCGTCTTCACCCAGGTATTAATCGTGTATAATGCTATCTGCATACAATGAAATAAGACCAATGTTTAATGCTTTGCGGTTGTTGCCAACAGCATTTTGCCAGCAGTCCCATACGACCATGTTAAGAGCACAACGAGGCATTGCCATAAATTTACAGGAAATAGGACATTGAGTTAAGGCTAAGGCATCCCAAAATGAGGGCAGGACAAGTTCAAATCTTATGCAGGAGGTAAGAACTAATGATTACAAGATGGGACGAGTTAAAAGACTAGAGGAAAAAAAGGTTGGGGCGGGGGAGCTTTCCATGGTAAAACCAACTGCACTTAAGCAGAAGCAAGAACTAGGAGGACATAAAAGGATCGTGAACTTACCATTACAGCTCCAGTAGGATCAATCCACCATGCATACCGGACAGCCAGAACAGCAGTTACCAGACCAATTGAATTTGTGATAACATCAAAGAAATGATCTTGGGCATAGGCTCTAATGATTCCATTCTTGAATCTCTGGCAGTATATCATCAGCAAAAACTTCACCGCTGTTACAGTGACCATGATTCCAATCATCCATTTCTCCTTCTCTTTATTCATTTCAGGCCCAGTCTGTACCAAAAAAAGAAAATGGTTACAGAAAATAAGCATCTTGTAACTAGGCTTTTGTTTTACCACAAACATATAGACCGTAGCTGAGACCTGTTTAAACAAGAAACCATTTCAAGCAAGCCCCCGATGATTGCTGAGACTAGTAACTAAATTTATCAAAAATTTTAAGAAATAAGAAAAGATACTGGTAATTAAACACAGCCAATTAGCATCCAATACCTTTTGTAACTGATTTCTGTGTACAAAAATTTTTATAAATCAGCTAGGTGGACAAAGTCTACCACATAACTGGTGTTCATTCATAAAATGCAAATGGCTTGTTAGCATCATAATTGAGCCAAGCATCAATCTGCGACATAGGTTGTAGTTAGTAAGATTCTTGTAGTGTACCTTTGCAGCAAATTGCCGACCAGCTTCAAGTAGTATTTGCAATCCAAGTGTTGCCATAACAGATGCAAAAACAATGATACCCTGCATAGTTAAGCATATTTGTTCTACTTGAGACAACAAAAAGGAACATTGATGGACTGTCAAATATATGCAATAAGAAAATTTAAGGGAACCCATTTACTAGTGTCTAGTGTGTCATGGCAATTGGCAAGTGTCTAGTGTGTCATGGCAATCGGCACAGTTTCTGTGCCATTGGGACCTATTACAATAATGTCCCAAAACACCACGGCACTTACATGACACAATAAGCAATCACTTTTATTTCATAAATTTTCCATCTTAACTCAATCAGAACATTGCTATAATCAGAATATTTCTATGACCTGGTCCCTCATGACACAATAAGCAATCACTTTTATTTCATAAATTTTCCATCTTAACTCAAGCAGAACATTGCTATAATCAGAATATTTCTATGAACTGGTCCCTCATGACACACTATGCACTCACTTTTATTTCATAAATTTTCCATCTTAACTCAATAAGAACATTGCTATAATCAGAATATTTCTATGAACTGTTCCCTCATTACACAATAAGCAATCACTTTTATTTCATAAATCTTCCATCTTAACTCAATCAGAACATTGCTATAATCAGAATATTTCTATGAACTGGTCCCTCATGTCTTCCAATCCATATGTATCTGCAGAGCAATGCAGTACAACACTCCGTAAAAATGAGCCAGAAGCCACTATATTGATTTAGCGTTCTACAATTACGTGAAATTTGTAGCACTAAACATGGCCTATGCAGCAGATTAGAGCAGATAACATCTATGCTTATATCCTCTTGGTTGTTAAGAGAATGAAACTAAGGTAAAGCACCTCTTCATCTCACACTAACAAAATTAAAAAGCTTAACTTTTGAAACTGAAAATAGTTGGATGAGTTATATATTTGCATTTGAGCTCATTTGAAATAAGTACTACAATTTACCACTGGCTGCATCCTTTTCTTTCCAACTGGATAGCGATAATGGTTTGGCTTTCTCATGGCATGGGAAGTGAACCACAAGATAAATCCTGACAACAGATCCAAAAGGGAATCCAAGGTTGAGGCAATAACCGCCAATGATCTGCTCTCAATGGAGGCATAAACTTTTGCCAGAAAAAGAACCAGGTTGGTCGCATTTGAAATATTAATAGCCATTCTCTCACTCTTTGCCAGTTGCTTCATTTCATCCTGCATAAAAGAAAATGACAACCATAGATTAAAGAGTAATTCTCCTTTTATTCATACATTCATACATATATAAAGCATATTTCCAACAGCTGTGTGCTAAGAAATGTCATAGGTAATTTATCTTTTTGATTCCTATGAACTTGATTGATGAGACAGTGAAAGCAAATCCAGAATAAATGTCGACAAGAAGTCCAAATTATTTGTTGACTCTGCTTAATCATTGGTCTTGCACCATAAGATGTCAACACTAGAAAGACAGAATATGTATTGATGTGGCCTCATAAATGGGTTCAAACAGCAGTATCTGTCAAAGAAACACATGTATCTGCAAAAATTGAAAAGAGAAATTGATCCAAATTCACTTGTGAGGGCTCCGGGCAAATCCCTATGGAAAGGATAACATAGAATGAAGAAGAAATGAGGAAAAACAAGAAAAGTATAGCTGCTGTGGCAGTACAACAGCTGAATTGACGCGCATAACATATCTATCCCTCTAGGAACAGTGTAGAGAGAGAGAGAGAGAGATGATAAATGTCTCTCTAGGGAAAAGAAAAATTCAAACAATTAACCCGGAATAGTATCTTCTCATTAAAATCAGGAGGCATAGTAAATTTTACACCTTGCATGATTGGATAACCTCAAAAACTAAAGTTATTTCTAAGCTCTCACCTGGAAATATAGAGTTGGTCATCTAGCTTCACTTTTCAAAATTGTTCGTAAAACACACCAAAAAACATCACCCCAGAACTGGTTAAAAAAGAAAAAAAAAATTGATAAAGGAAAAGCAAAAACTGAACCAACCTCTGTTGAATTTTCAGGGAAACCGCCTGATTCATGAATGGACTCCATCTCATTGTAACGTTCCAGGAGCCTTTCTTGTTTCTTGTAATATTCTGACACCTTGTGCTGCTTCCCTAAGATCGAGCATTAAAAAAGAAAACCGCAGGCTGTCATTAAATTATGTATGAGTAACAGGCAAAAATCACAGGGAAAATGGCAGTGCATGATTCTATTGCCCATATGACCACAGATTCCAAAATGAAGTTGCGAGCATGTAACATAGTGTTATCATTTCTCTATATATCACTCAAGGTAAGTACAAATAAATTCTCATAAAAGCATTCTGCAACTAGCATTTGGAGCTGTGAATTGACAAAAGACATAGAACTTCTGTTCAGGAAAATGGAAGAACAGGTTTTGGGTCAACAAGAGAAAATTTGAGTGCAACAGCCAAACAAATATGAATTGACTTTGATCAACTGAAAGCTAACCAGAGTCAGTGAGACTAAGCACAAATCACGAGTCAACTGATTATGAACCCTTATCTACGAGTTTTATTCGGTATTATTCTTAATCCAGCAACCATTATAAGAGCACTCATAAACATATGCCAAAAACAATGAATCAAAGTTCAATCCAAAAACTTCAAAAGAAAGCTAAAGTTTCAATTCAACTTTCATTGAGATTGCAACCAAGGTGGTTCCTTATCATTTTCAACTTTTGGTAAAGGAATCTATCTCAAACTAGAAAAATAAAACATTGATTGACACAAGTAATCAATCCCCACTAAACTAAAACATAAGAATATATGAGTACCACACGGGAAACCTTACACTTTGAAATGATATAATTAGAAATAAACCCACTTGCAGTTATAAATTAACAAGCAAATAAAGTTCGCCCTATTATGATACATAGGCACAGTCAATTGAATTTCAACCAATTCAATTCATGCATTATAAGAATTTTTAGCAGTTTAACATTTTAGGCAAGTGAAAATTCCCTCATTGGCCTGTGTGCCCCCCAGGCTGGTAGACCAATTTCTACCAAGAACTCCTTTGGTCAAGTAAACCGCCGCCACCCAAAAGACAAAAGGGAAAAAAAAAAAAAAAAACAGAAAGAAGCTACAACCTTTGACATTATATATTGGTGTAAATGTTAGGGGTGCGTGAGTGGGCTCATGTGCACTTTAAAAAAATAATTATAAAACATAAAAATAAAAATCTCATGAGTTTGAGAAAACGCCCTGTTTTGTGTTTTTCATTTTTCTTATGCCGCATAAGCTTCAAAGAATAAAATATTCATGATTTCATTTTCTTTTGTTCTAAAATCCAACCCGATTCTTATAAAGTAAAAAAAATTTTAGTTAATTAGTTCTCCCAGGGATTCGAGTGAGACGAGATTCTAATGCCCACGAACTACAGTCGAGTAGTAAAACCAAAAGGTTTAGCTAAAGAGCTTTATTTATTTTTCGTTGGTTCTGCCAAAGTTGAGTGTTAACAAGGAGGTTCCGTCTACTACAGAATCGGAACAGAACCGAAGAAACCTAAGAATGAATCGGCCCGGCCCAGTCAACAGGGCAGAATGGACTGGAAAATTGAATTAGCTAAAAAGAACCAAGGGAATTTCATAGCCACACAGAAACTGCGATGCCATGCCATTACAGAAAAACTCCCAGAGTAACAGGAGAAGTACCCTCGAATTTACTACAAAACAATCCTCTGAAAATAACGTGATTATTACCATTCTTTCTATTTATTTCATTTTATTTATTTATTTTGTTTCTTGTTGTTGTGTTGTGATGAACCAAGCCGAAAGACAGTTAAAGGTGGCGGTGGTGGTGTTTGTATACCTGGAGTGGGAAGGAGACGGCGGAAAGAGAAGCGAGAGCCATGACGGCGATCTCCTGAGAGCCTTTCTTCCGGGAGGCGGAACTTCTCGATATCCAACCGCCAAGACGCGGCGGCCGTCGAGTTAGGCAGAAGCTCCTCGCTGTAATATTCCGCTGCATCAATGGCACCATTATTATCTCTGCCGACGCAATCAGAAGCCATTGGCTGAATGAAATTGTAGAGCAGCGCAGCTCTTTGCGTCTCTGTCAGTTGGGGTGGGAGGGGTGTGCGGAGGGAATCGGAGAACGAGTCGTAAGATTGCTATTTCTTTTTTTCTTTGCATCGTATAGGGTGGGGTGGGGTGGCGTGCTTTTATTTATATAGCAAAGGAAATTTATTAACAAAATGGAATGTAATTAATGTTTGTTAACATTAAAATGGAATGTAATTAATGTTATTCTAATCTTATTGTATTTAGATGTTAATTTTGTTTAAGAAGAAGAAGAAGAAGAAGAAAATATATAAATAAAATAAAATAAAAAAGTTAGATTAAAACGTGACTCAGACCACGATTTGTAAAGCAAAGCTAGCTTTTTATTTTTATTTTTATTTAATTTTTATTTTCTGTTTAAAAACAAATTATGAGACTTAAAAAAAAAAAAATTAATTTTTTTATTGGGTTGGTCGGTCTCTCAAATTTTGATTTTCGTTGAACTTTTTTTCCTTTTTCTTTCTGTTTTTAACTTATGTGGGTTTTGATGAATTAATCGAGACAAAGAATCTGGGAAGTAGAAAGTTGAAAAATCAGTGGCTCCAATCACTTAATTGCATAGAAGAACACCATTCCATTCCATTTCAATTTCAATCTTCTGCCTACAACAAACGGTATCCAACAACATGATATGGCAGGTAGAGAAAAAGGATGCGGGTCAGTGTATCGTCCATGCTTAAAATGGTCCAGGTACCAAGGATGAACCTGGAGTCACGCCAGAAAACAAGCGGTGGAAATTTCCTTCTCTTTTTCCTTTTCCATCTGTGGCTGGATGGCTCTCTCTCTTGAGCGTCTCCTGGTCCACCTGCACTGGATAAAATTCCAGCTTTTGGGTGGCACTAAAGTTAAATTCGAACACACAACACATGTCATGACCACCATCCCCAGGACTCTCTCTCTCTCTCTCTCTCTCTCTCTCTCTCTCTCTCTCTCTCTCTCTCTCTCTCTCTCTCCCTTCACTATGAATCTATTAAACATTTACCAATAGAAGACAATTAAGAACTGGCTAGTTTTCGCGTGCATTTCAATGGCCCCAACGTCAATTTTTTTTTGTTCCTTCCCCAGTCGTGTGTGTGATCTGATGACTGAGGTATAGAAGTCTTAATCAAATCAAGTCATAAACGAAAAAAAAAAGGAAATTTATCAGTAACAACAGCAGCAGCAGCAGCAGCAGCAACAACCACCTTGCCTCGTATAGGACGAAATAATCAATTGAAAAACATATAGTAGTTTAATAAGGGCTAAGATTTGGATGGTCATTCAACGAAATCATTTTTCTTCTCATATATCTCCATTGCTTTTTTTGGCGACAAATAATTGATGGAGGATGCAAGCAACCAAAAAAACAAACAAAATAAATCTTTTAACCAACCACATCAAGGATGAAGACGAATATATATATATATATATATATATCAGATTTCATCAAAGTGTCCAGGGTACTTTTTATGAGGAACAAAAGTGCAACAATAGGGATAGCTTTTAACCAAATAGTTTATTATTATTATTATTATTATTATTATTATTATTATTATTATTATTATTACTAACGAGCGGGTGACTTTAATGCATCTTTGTGCGTATCCATGGGGGGACGAAATCCCAAGTGATATAAAAATTGCCAAAGTGCCTAAAAGATAATATTCCACTTCGGCAACTTCAGGCCCACGAAGAATTTGCTTCTACAAGACCAAAGCAAACAAAAAATAAAAACACGTGTGCACCCTCTTTTATTTTATTTATTTATTTATTATTATTATTATTATTATTATTATTATTATTATTATTATTATTATTATTATTATATATTGTAGTACATGTAATTGTTTATATTTATTTTTTAATTGGATACGGTAAATTTAATAAAATGAATATCCAACAAATAGTTCCAAATGGATGGCTTGCACGATAAAAGCAAAGCTCTATAATCAGATAGCACTAATCAACATCATAAATGTAATCATGAAAAGCTTACCAGTCTTTGCTTGCCAACAGGGTTTCCTCGTACCATAATCTGCGAACCACAAGATAAACCCTGACAAAATATCCGGCAGAGAGTCCACGGTCGATGCTATCGCTTTTGCCATTGATTTGCTCTCGACAGAAACAACGCACTTTTGCCATGAAAAAGCGCCAAGTTTGCTACATTTGATGCGTATATTCCTATCTTCTCCCTCCTTGCAAATTGCCCTATTTCATTCTGCATCACCATGGCATGCCCAGGTCAACGATGCCCTCTTGCAAGTAAGCAAGTGGGATAAAAAATAAAATAAAATAATAATCGCTCCATATCAGAGCCACACAAATTTTAGGATCTGTCTCTAGTTGTTCCAACTCAAAGAGGCAAAAACAAAGAAAGAGAAAGAGACACGCATACAACCCTGTTAATTTCCCAGGCACAATTACCCACTTCGGTGAAGGAATCAACTTCATTGAACCCTTTAAGCAGATTTTCCTGCCGCTTGTAATAATTTGCAATTTGCTTTTGTCTTCCTTTAAAAGGTTAGAAAGCTCAAAGGAAAAGGTAAGCATCATTCTATCATCCGCATAATATCATTCTATGCTATTGTGTACCACGCAGGCACACAACACACCTTGCTGTTACTTAAACATATAGATTTGGCTGGCTTTCATTGATGGCTGTCACTAGTCCTTTGAGTTTTCCCGAGTGTGGTTGGTCGTGTGCCTGAACAATGAATATAGCATGTGACGATTTTACGAGTAGATGACTCGAATTAGTTAAGAGTTTTATGTAATCAAAATGCGAGATTACTTCTCGTAATGATTTTACATTCTTTACTTCATATAACTTTTCTTTATATAAATTTTGATTATTATAACTAAAAGTAGACAGAATTTTACAGATCTATTAATTAAAAAAAAAATACAAAAAATTATATTTTTTGTATTTTAAATATAATAATTAGATAAAATAATAAATTATTTAGTATATATTTTTGTAGTTTATTTTTTGAAAATAAAATATATTAAAAAAAATAAATTTAATTAATAAAATATAGACTATAAGAAAGAGATAATTTTGTTTAATTAAGAATAATAAATGAGTATTTGTTTAATATTGATAAATTTAATAACTCATAAAGAGTTGTGTTGTATGATACAATCAATTTAACATATCTTTACAATTTATTATTAATAATTATTTAATACATATTTGTAGTATTTATGATTAATTATAATTATTTATTTAAAAGTTAAAAACTTACAACATGTGACTTCGGTAGGTTAATATGTAACCCCCTAAATCTTATGCATACGACAAGTCCAATTCAGTATATCTATGTAGCTTTTTAGGACGATAAAATACGATAAAGTTAAAGTAGCTCAATACGCAGTTAAAAACACAACTCGTCAACCTTCAACAGAACCCAACCTATTGTATAGCTGATAGGTTGGTGACTGAAAGTTTAAAGTCGATGCTCTTGGTAGGTCATAAAATTGAAAGATAAATGATTACATTCCCTTTTCCTTCACTAACTCCATCATGGGTGATCATGTTCGCTTTGGCCTATGCTCTGGCTGATGAGTGAACTCGAAATCTATATGAACAAAGGCTCTCTCTACTTCAGGAAGTTGCTCGAGCTTCTCTTGAAGTGTTTCTCCAATGTTGTGTGCTTGGGACAGTGACATGTCCCCTGGCAAGACTATGTCTGCTTCCACGAAGTATTGACAACCAATTGTGTATGCTCTCACTGTGTCGATGTGCTTGATCTCCTCGTGGTGATTCCAGATCAGGTATGTCAGCTTTGCTAGGTACTCCGGCGGGGCTGTCCTCCCGATCAGCGACCAAACATTTTCCATAACCGTCTTCGCCCAATTGCTTATTGTGTATAAAGCAATCTGCAATCATGTTTTTTTTTTTTTTTTTTATCATATGGTTCATCGTTAGGGGAGACTATGTTGTTCTATTTTTTTCACCTTGTAGTTATTTCACTCTAATAATTGGACAAAGGATTTTTTTTATTTTTATTTTTTAAAGATTACATGATCTTTTTTTCACCTACCAATATAGCTCCAATTGGATCGAGCCACCAGTAGAATTTGATGGCCAGTAAGGCAGCAGCTAGACCAATTGAGTTGGTAATGACATCGAAGAAATGATCTTGAGCGTATGCCCTAACAATTTCATTCTTGAATCTGCGACAGTATACGGTGAGAACAAGTTTTATTACTGTAACAGAGACCATGATGCCAACCATCCATTTAACTTTGTTGGGATCCCTTTCTGGCTTTGCCTGCATGAATTTGACAATGATACCCATTAATATGTTCTAAAAACAAAATAATAGTTTCTCTTTAATTAATCGGTTCAAACCGAGATAGAATTACGGGCATTCTGCAAACCTTTGTAAGAAGTTCTCTCCCTGATTCGAACAATATCTGTAATCCGAGAGTAGCCATTACTGACGCAAAAACCACTATGCCCTGTAGAAAACTGAATTAGGTGGGAACAAAGGACCCGAGGAGGGGGGAGAAAAGAGAGAAACCAAACGATGAAAAATCATGAGAAATGAAAATGATTTAGTGGCCACGGGTGCATCTTCGTGGTGGGAAATTCCTCGTCGATTAATGGTCTTAAGAACTAGGCCGCAGCAATGGACAGCCCATTACTGACCAATTGATCCCTCCAGTGTGACCATGCCCATCCATGGCTTTATTTTTCATTCTTTGTTTGGGATGTCTTCTTCTTAATCCTATATTGACATACACGGCTTCCAAAGGCCGATAGGGATTACGATATGGCCTATTGGACCTCCTATAAGGGCTTACTGAGAGCCCTTGTGAGATAGCTAGTGGGAGGACGGGGCGGGGTTGTTCCGGAAGCGAGAGCGAGACCACCCAGCTCTGCTACGAGCTGAGAGAAAATGAGCTCCTGATTAGAACAATTCTGAGAGGCCCCTGGACCTAGTCCTTATCAACATCCATAACTTTCAAAGGCCGAAAAGAGATGAGCAAATTGATTAGACTCCACTGTGGCTTACAGGGCGAAGGTCAAGCAAAGCATTATCGTCAAATTATAACAGTAATTAACAGCTATTAACCACAAAATTCAGTAATAAAGTCACATGAATATTTTAATTTTATGAGTCAGTGTTCGATTTTTAATTCTTAGAAACATTAAAAAAAAAAAAAAGGGTGAGGAAAAAGGAAAAAGAAGAGTAATCAACGTCACTATAAATACAATCCTGAAATCAAAAGCTTACCAGAGGTTGCATCCTTTGCTTGCCAATTGGGTATCTGTATTGGTTTGGTTTCCTCATAGAATGATCTGTGAACCACAGGATAAACCCTGACAAAAGATCCAGCAGAGAGTCCACAGTCGATGCTATCACTGCCATTGATTTGCTCTCAACAGATGCAAACACTTTTGCCATGAAAAGCACCAAGTTTGCTGCATTTGATGCATAGATTGCTATCTTCTCATTCATCGCAAATTGCCTTATTTCATTCTGCATCACCATGACATGACCAAGTCAACAATGCTCTCTTGGAAGTAAGCAAAAGGGGTTTTTTTAATTTTTTTAACAAAAAAAAATATAATTGTTCCAAATCATAGCTACAGAAAATTTAGGATCTGCCTCTAGTTGTTCCAACTCTAACAGGGAAAAATAACAACAGGGAAAAACAAAATGAGAAAAAATAAAAAAAAAAAAGGCATGTACACACACCTCCGTCAATTCCCCAGGCACAATACCCAATTCATTGAAGGAGTCCACTTCGTTGAACCCTTTAAGAAGATTTTGCTGCTGCTTGTAATAATTTGCAATTTGCTTTTGCCTTCCTATCAAGGGGAAGAAAGATGAAAGAAAGGGGTGAGCATCATCGCATCATGCACATAATTTATTTATTTATTTTTTATTTTTCTTTAAGGAAAAAAATTGGCCTCTTTTGGTCATATATATTTTTGTTTTTAGGAAAAAAAAAAAAAGAAGAAGAAGAAAGGAAAAAGAAATCAGGAATAACATAGCCCTCTTTCACCTAATTAGCTTCATGGGTGTGATCATATATATACCCAATGAATTTCAGTCCAGCATGTAAGGAATTTATAAGAAACATTAGAAATAATTAGAACAGAAGACCATGTAGCAGGATCAGGAGACTTATCAAACTCAACAGATCACCTAACATGATTATGCTCCAAATCCAAGATCGAACATAAAACATTTTCCTTAAATCCTATGAAGAGCTCAATCATATAAACAAAAACATGAACCCACTGAGCGTCTTCCAAATGTTTCCAATGCCAAAATGGGAATCCACAGGTCTATCAGCTGGCAAGCGAAAGCTATCCGTGTTGAGCCGCCATGAAGCGACCCTTGTCACCGGCGGGCCTTCCTCTCCCGGAGGAGGAGGTGATAAGAGCTCTGTTCGGTAGTCCAAGGAATCCGTCCGGGGACTACTAGTCACCATTTTCGGTTAATTTGGCTGTTTAGCTGTAGAGAATGTGACTTTCCGAGTGTAGAATTAGTAAAGAAGAAGCAGAAGTTTCGCACTTTAATACACGCGCGCGCGCACACACACGTATATAGACATACGTATACATACACACATATATCTAATTGAATAATTAATAAAATTTTAGGCAAGCGAAATTTCGGAAGAATTTCCCATGCATTTAAAAAAATGCATTAAAAGCAATTAACAGTAAAGGTTTGAAAATTGTTTATGTTTTCTATGTTATCATCACACCACCATCATCATCATCCATGCTTCAACAAGAGCTGACTTCGAACCCTGTCAGTGGAGTCGGTTGTGACATTAATAATGTACAAAACGAAATTAGGACACAGACGAACAAAGGACAAAAAGTTTTTAACACACCTAACCCACTAAAAAACCAACTAATTTCCCACCGCAGCTAATGACACTTTTCTTTATATGCACTTGAAATTGAGATAGAAGGAAGAGTTGCCGATAATAAAATATGCTTGTGTAGCTAAAGAGAGAGGGGTACGTCAAAGCCAGAGTCGCCATTTATTGATACGTAATTGCTATTGCCAGTTGTTGGTGATATTATTATTGATGCTGCTCCTGCTCCTGCTCCTGTCTCTTATACACATCTAGATGTGTATAAGAGACAGGCTAAAGAGAGAGGGGTACGTCAAAGCCAGAGTCGCCATTTATTGATACGTAATTGCCATTGCCAGTTGTTGGTGATCTTATTATTGATGCTGCTCCTGCTCCTGCTCCGGCTCCTGCTCCTGCCCCTGCTCCTGCTCCTGCGCCTGCTCCTGCTGCTGATCAGGAAAAAATTAAAAAAAAAAAGGAAATTATGTTGCAGCTGTTGTCGTTGACCTCGCGGTAGGTTCATTTCCTCCGATATCACCGGCGATTGTCTCCGCCAGTAACCTCATCACCGGTCGTCCAATATCACCAGCTGAGTAACATCTTTTTAATCAGTAACCTGTACCCCCCTCTCTCTCTCTCTCTCTCTCTCTCTCTCTCACTCTCTCTCTCTCTCTCTCTCTCTCTCTGTATATATATATATATAAACAATA
This sequence comes from Kandelia obovata, assembly GCA_021464305.1. Classification (NCBI taxonomy): domain Eukaryota; kingdom Viridiplantae; phylum Streptophyta; class Magnoliopsida; order Malpighiales; family Rhizophoraceae; genus Kandelia; species Kandelia obovata. The sequence continues at coordinate 4,754,755 of CM038482.1, forward strand.
ATAAATCATAAACCAAAAACGACAAAATGGGTTGCTTTTCACCAAAAGAGTTATAACAGCTATTATTATTATTATTCAGAAGACTTACAAGCAAACATCGAGGTGTACAATTTTATCAGACCCACCATTTATAGTGCTGATTGAAATCGAAACAATCAACAGCATTGAAAAGGTAAAACAGACATCCTATAAGTACGAGCCACAGCCATCAGTACAACTTGTTATGCTTTTGATAAAATCGGCAGTGTTTCACTTTCTCGATAAGCCTACAAAAGTGTCCACAATTTCCATTGCCAGTTACTTAAGAGTTCTGGTCAATCGGAAAATTATCTTAAATTCCAATTATTCAGGTTATATATTATTTTTGAGTTCAGATCCACCTTTTTCAGTTAACTTGAGTTAGGCTAATAAGGGAAGAGGAATTCACGTTTCTATGATAAAGCGCGGTCAAAACAGAGGTGTTTTACTGCTACACTGACCATTGTATAGGTCCAATAACAACCTTATTTCAGAGATGCACTACGGCATATTTCAAGTTCACATTGGTACGAAAAGGGCCATGAGCAAAACTCCAAATAGCTATCCAATTTTGTAGCTAAACTATCAAATGACACGCTGTAATTTGTTGCACGCTAAAATTTGCAGCCTCGGCCACCAACGTAAAACTTCTTGGTTGTAGAAACTCTTTCTTAGGTTAAAGTGCGGCCACCAAAGCCATGTGCTCTATCAAATCCAGCACTCGGTTGCTGCAGAAAGATAACAGCATACTCTTATCATACATTATCCCCATAACAACATATAATTAATTCGTTTCAGCTCATCAAAAGATATTAAGATTACACACAGAAAGGGAGAGAGAGAGAGAGAGTCCATACCTGTATCCCCACTCATTATCATACCAGGTTACTAACTTCATGAAAGAATTGGTCAGCCCTATTCCAGCCTTGGCATCAAATATGCTTGATCTAAAAGTGAAAAACAGAGTGACCAACATCAGTAATTGGTAATTAATCCATTCATGATTCTAATAACATTCACTTGCACACATGCTGTTAGTTGAGAGAAGATGGATATTGTAGAAAACCAGAAAACATCATTTCAGCCAGCTAACAAGCAATCAGGTAAAGATGTTTTACAAACAAGAGACTCATTTTGCAAGCAACATCACTGAATCAGTGAGAGAATACAAATTGTATCATCCACCCTTTAACGGATAATTTTAGAAGGTAATGAATTTCCCTCATAAATATCCACATAGAATTAGAAAATAAAATTTTATAAAAAAAAAATCGACGTAATGAAGATATTTTATTCCTGTTCAAAATTCAAAATGCATAACATATATGCAGGTGCATGCATGCATACTCAAGTGCGTTACAAAGGGAAAGGGTGTGGGGGAGGATACCTCGAGTCACCAATAAAATCATTGGAGACGACATCCTCATCAGTAAACCCAAGAATTCCTTTCAGCGGGCCCTCAGATGCATACCTTCATTTCAAAGACCAAATCTCAGTGATTGCCAAACATAAATACTTAAAACAAACCAGAAAACTCTCAATCCAGGTAGCCAACCCCCCAGAATGATACAAAAGGCCAAAAGAGATCAGGCAGAGCAGACGTACTTAATTGCTGCTTTGACATCTTCATAGGATGCACCCTTAACAAGCCGGCAAGTTAAGTCCACAACAGAAACATTAGGAGTTGGGACACGGAAAGCCATTCCAGTCAGTTTCCCATTGAGCTCTGGAAGAACTTTTCCAACAGCCTACATTACCATGAAACACGAAACCATTTCCAGATTACTTCCTATAGCAAACACTTTTATCACAAATGTTCTCCTAATTCCAGAAATCCCATACCTTTGCAGCACCAGTGGAACTTGGAATAATATTTTGTCCAGCTCCACGGCCTCCACGCCAATCCTTCATTGAAGGACCATCTACCGTCTTTTGTGTTGCTTAAAAACAAAAATGACAACTCTTTCAAACACCCATGTACCATGATTTATTGAGCAAGTCTCTGAATGTGAAAGAGACAGACCTGTAGTTGCATGGACTGTTGTCATTAAACCTTCAATGATGCCAAATTCCTCATGAACCACCTGCAAAGTGAGTTTAAACAAATGCATTAAAACAATGGGAGCTGTGTGGCTGGCCACAAATTCTGAAAGACGAGCAAATGGAAAATATGGCTAGTCGTACCACAAGACAAACAGATCAGGCATATCTCTAGTACTTTTCTTGTGGAGAGAATTCTAAAAAATTAAAGCCAAGCACAATAAAATTGTCTAGTTTCAATAAGTCTTGAGGTTTCAGGATCCACAACCTTTGCAAGTGGAGCAAGACAATTTGTTGTACAGCTTGCATTTGAAACAATGTCCATATTTTCCTTGTATGTTCTCTCATTAACACCAACCACAAACATTGGTGCATCAGCTGAGGGAGCAGATATGACCACCTTCTTTGCACCACCCTGCATAGACATCGCAACAAAGGTTAGACTCTATGCATTCTTGTCTCCTCTCAGTTGAGAAAAAGGAGCCAGAGTGCCAAAGATGGACACAGAGCATGAGAAGGTTAATGACTGAAAGAAAATACCAACCTTTTTGTGGGCTGAAGCCTTCTCAACTGTTGTGAAAACTCCAGATGATTCAACCACAAAGTCTGCCCCAAGGTCACCCCAAGGTATCTCGGCTGGGTCCCTGAGCATTGATAAGTTTAAATATCAGCTTTCAAGTTCTAATAATTTCATAGACAGGCAAGTCAGGGTTCATGTAGTCATCTGCTTCAAGATGCTAAGTAACATACATAGTAAGCAAAATCAAGAGATGAATTGCCCTATCATCCATGGCCAGAAGAGTTTCCTAATCAATTCTGATGCAAATACATAGGAGAAAAAGTCAGTCAAATAATACCTTTTGCTCGAAACTTTGATTTCTTGCCCATTGATTTCTAACGTGGACTCATCCAAAACCCGGACAGATCCCTTGAATGCTCCATGAGTAGAATCATACTTTAACATATATGCCTGAAAAAGGATTAAAAAAAAAATTGCAAATCAATAATCTTGGCAACATTAGCAGCTTCACAGCCCAGGAATTACTTAATGGTATTCGACAAACAGTGACGCTCTACCTCTTTATGGGCAAAGGCTATCAATTGAAAGTTACTGATACACTACAAAATAAATGAAACTACTCAACAATTAGGTTTATGTATACTTATTATATGATTCGATAGTTATGATTTTGGGTCATGTATTTCTACTATTTCTTCATAGAACATACCAGTCAATTGCATTTTGTACACATTTCTTGCTGCATTATAAGGCACCATACCTAAGAAATACTATCAAAAACTGACAATGAGATTACTCACATTACACAGGTAAAGACACAGTAGCCCTCATATGACCAAAGCTCCATTTAGTTAAAGTCAAATTACTCGTGCATATTTATCCATGATGCACAAAAATTCATATCATCTTAGATTAGAAATGGTGGCAAATAAAGGGCATCCCAATAGGATGTGGGAAAAGGTCTGATACATGCAACCTTAACCTTGCTTTTGAAAAGAAGAAAAGAAGCTGTTTTCGTGACTCAAACCCATGGCCACTAAGTCACAATGGAGTAACCTTTCCATTACACTAAGGCTTGCACTTACAAGATTAGAACCATAATATCTTAAGCTATTTAGAAGCTTTCATCAGTGGCTTAAGCCAGCACGATGAATACCAGAACATCAAAAGACAACAAGGGATGACATTTTGACACTTCTAAGACTAGAGACAATATTCTGTGAGTAGTCCCAGATACAGAGGGTTACGCAATGCAGAGGACAGGTATGTGGGCAGTGTTTGTGCACCACCAAAATGCCCTAATTATGTTGATCTAGATGAACTGATTATACATTTCAAAAACAGCTAGCTCCACGCTAGTACTAATGGATGTGTCTCGCATGAACTAGTGAACAAGCTATTGAATTTCTTCTTGGCTTACATGTCCTCATGAATTACTCAGCACATTCAATCTTTAGTATCAAAATTTCACATGCATGATATTTAGGAGCAATTTGGCCTACATTTTTCCTAAACTAACAAAATTCAAATAATCCACAACAATCCAATCAAGTACATCCCAGCGATTAGTCACCAAGAACTCTAGTCTTCAAAAAAAAAAGAAAAAAACCAAAATCATAAAAAGTAGCTGCACAAAAATTATTCATCAGCACTCAAAAACTTGAATTGCAAAGAAGAAATTCTTTTGCACACCCATACCATGTACTTGACATCAATAAAAGGATCATTGACTGCCACCACATCAATATCATCCCTAGAAGTTGCTATTCGCAAAACCAATCTTCCAATGCGACCAAAACCTGCATTTATTAACGTGAAGATATTGTATTGCATTGTTACAGTTGAAAAATTAACCATGAGAGCGAGCACAACAAAAATACGCAGATAACAAAACAGTCATGCTACTTCTTACACCTTTTGGACTACAATCTTAAGTATCAATCTCTGCAATATAATCACCATTCTATCATCCACCAGCAACAGATTTTTGTTTTTGACAAAAAAAAAAAAGGAAAAAACAAAAGAGAGAGAAAGAAAGGACAAACAAAAAAGACAACTAGTGATTTGATAAAAACAAAATCAGCTGGACCATTGTTTAAGGTATCCCTGCGTCCAATTTCATGTATCATATCATAAAATCCAGAAAAGCTTGGGAACATTAGGGAATCACCATCAACCTCAGGCTGTAAATGACTTCTAACCCCAAGAAACAATATTTATCAATTAACAGCTTTTATAAACAGAGAGGCCCTAAACAAACAGATAATATAAGATTTGTATGCACAATGCTGTAATTGCAGGCAAATTACATGCACAAGCAGTCATCATTAACATTCATCCATATATGAAGTTTTATATAATCACACTAAATTTAGTTAAATAGAATTAAATGACAAATCTTTAATTTAGTGGTCAAATGAATGTCATTTTACAAAACACTCACCAAAATAAGCATATCCCTCAGCAAACAACTAAATAGAGCATAAATTAAGCAATCATAGGTTAAGAGAAACCTACCATTGATTCCAACTTTTGTCCTCCCACCACTAGGCGATTCTAAGCCAAGCCAAAAAAGAAGAAGAAGAAGAATGGAATATCAGAAATATAGCTATTCAAGTGGCAGCGAATTACAGAAACAAAGGAAAATTGAGTGCAAGGCTTCTGATCATTACTCAGCACTATGGGAGGAATTTCTGTGGCTGTGGCCTCGACAGGTTGAAGACTCCTTCCACTACAGGTCCTGTATGGTTCCAATGGCTTCAGGATCAATTTCAACTTTTGAAATTACCAATCTGTGAGCAGGTCAGTGCATGTGTGCAGTGTGTGTGTGTGTGTGTGTGTGAGTGAGGTAGCAATGAAAATGAAAGAATATAAGTTTGAATGACTCAACTGTAAGGAAGAAGACCCAGTTAGAACTGAAGTACCAAAAATGCTCTTGGCAGTATCAAGATTCTGATTGAAACCCACAGCCAAAACCTGGATGTTACAACAGATAGAAGAAAGCGAAGGAGTGTTAAACACCAAGACAAGAAAAAAAAATTACAGAAAACCTTTTTGCAGGGCTAACAATAAAAAACACTGCACAAAAAAACTGCCAAAACCCATAAAATTTATTTAAGAGTCAACTGTCCTCCATATGATCTTATTTCAAATATTCGTGTATCTGCGCAATTCAAGGTAAATGAGTTTATATAAACGGCATCCGCGCAAAACAAGAAGAAGCCAGAAGATCCCAAGTGTAGAAATACTGCAGCTATAAAATTTAAATTTTAATCATAAAAATATATTCATTCACATAACTCTTGATTTGGTAACTTGATGTTGAAAGCATCAATTTGCAGTTTTATCAGAGCAGCAAAAAGAGAATTGTGAATCAATGGTAGGTAATCTAGATCACTTCGATGATTCTCTTCGGTTTTCTCACCAGCCAAACAGCATGCAAGAAAGTTAAAAACCGTAAATTTGTACCATAAATAATACCAAACACCCATAAAAATGAGAAAAATTAAAAAAAAAAAACCACGCGAAAAGAAAGGGATGCGAACGCGATGTCTGTTCGGTGGCCAGGAAAAAAAGTAGGAAAAAGCTGTAAACCCAAAGAAAACCAAAAAAGAAAAAAGAAATGGAGACTACTCTAGCTCTGTTAAGTTGAGCCTAATGAATAATTTTCTGACCTACCAGACAGAGCACAGTAAGAAAACATTAAAAATAAATGAATAAATAAAAGAGAAAGAACAAAGGCTGAAGATCAAGTTGGCGCTGGAAAAGGAAGGAATGCCAGTGCACGCTTCCCGGGGGGAGGGGGTAGATGACAGAGAGACCTTGAAGGATGAATGGGAAGGGAGCGAGGGAGAGAGGTCAGAGCGGCAAGAAGCTTCGACGAAAGAGGCGGTGGTGGCGGAGGAGGCCGCCGTGGATCTGGCCAAAGTTGAGAAAGCCATTTGATTGATTAGCTATAGAGCTCTCTCTCTCTCTCTCTCTATCTGTCTATCTCTGTCTCTCTATAACAAATACAAAAGAAATACTAATAACTTTCTATTTTTATGTGCGTATTTGATGATGGCTACCACCAAACAGCACTTTTAACCAGTCTTTGATTTTGCTTCGGTGGTAGCTATCTGAACGAGAGATTGTGATGGCAATTGCAATTTTTTGTGCTTTCGCTTGATTTTAAAAGCAACGCAACCCTCAATTTTTATTTTTTATTTCTATTTTTTTACTAAAAAAATAAAAAATAACAAATCTACAGCTTTTGGGAGGGGCGGAGATCCTTAGGCGGGTAAAACCGGAGATTTACTAAAGTGCGAGTGAGTGTGAACTCTAGCCCTAGTTTTCAATCACGAGGCAGCACATCCGATTCTCTCCACGCCCAACGGCTTCCCTTTTTTGTTTTTTGTTTTTTTTTTTTTTTTATGGACTTCTTGTTCAAAGAGAGCGTGCGCATTATGATTTCCATAGAACCGATACCAGACTAGAGTTGGTCTTCGGTGACCTGACCCGTATGAATCACGTGGTTGGGTTTGTCGCGCTTGCTTGCTTAGAATGCTTCCCCCAAGCCCCAACGCCCTTTTTGTTTTTTGAGGTTTGGGGGGGTCAGCCAGCCACGACCAGAGTTGCCATTGCCTCTCCGGATCTTTTCTCTCCTTTTTCCGGTTTGGACCCCACTACTCGGCCTCTGTCCCACCCCCCCACCACAACTACTTTTGCGGTCAGGGTGTTCTCGTCCCTCTTTCTTCTTTTTTTTTCTTTTTCACGTTATTTGCCTTACGGTTGTTTTAGTTTAATAAATTATATATTTGTATGGTATATCTTTTACATGTTATTAAAAAATTATTATTATTATTTTGGTCCTACTTCAAATAAGCTTAAGTAATTCTTGAGCGTATATAAAAGTTATAAGTTTATTCATGTTTAAGGCTCAAGTTCAGCGTTAAAAGCATAAATAAAAGAATATATCTTCGCATCAACACCCAACGCATAATGCATCAATACCCTACAATTTTTATAAGAAACGCTTCCGATTAAAGATTCTCCTGTCACGTCACTGCTAATCCCATTTGAACATAACATATAATATTTGTAAGATTCACATTAACATTCTCCCAATCTGAATAAAACATTGATTATGAATTAACCCATTTGAACATAACATATAATATGTGTAAGATTCACATTAACATTCTCTCAATCTGAATAAAACATTGATTATGAATTAACCCATTTGAACATAACGTATAATATGTGTAAGATTCACATTAACATTCTCCCAATCTGAATAAAACATTGATTATGAATGATTTGAAAATAATACTTTAGCATTACAAATGTCTTATAATTATAATAACATCATAATTACTTTTACAAAATATAATTATTTTATAAAATTTTTTATTAGGATTAAATAATAAAAATAATTGGAATTATCGTAATTAAAATTTAATATTTTAAAAATAAATTTTGTAATTTGTAATTAGTGAAATGTCATGGAGATAACAAACATGATATTGTTGAACATCAATACATCACACGTGACATTATACGTAGCCACCTCTGATATGGATGTTCACGTGCCTTCATTTTGCATGTAATGGTACCTTACTTTTATTCTAATAAATGACAAGAAACTATAAAGTGAAAGGGTATACATCATAGATTATTGTATTTTTGAAGGATTAAAGAAATCTTCACTAATCAAAATCAAAGAGTGCATTAAAGTCAATAAAAGAATAAATAGTGTCAAGGGAAAAAAATATAATTATGCAACGTTGACTATATTTACAATTAAAAGGTCATATAAAATTTTCAAACATCTATTATTGTATCCCCGTAAGATATCGTACATTCACTCTTATGCTAAATTCAGCGGTAGATATTAAAAAGTAAAAAGACGTAAAATTACGGTTAGTTGAATTAAATTTCAAAATTGATTAATCAAAACGATGTAAAATCAATTTTTTGATGCGGTTATTATTCTTAGATTTAGAAAAATTGAGGGTAACTAAATCGATATGGCATTCTATTTTATATATTTACAATATTTCTGTTCTAATAATATTAAAAATTATTCCTAATATTATTACGTTACTTGATTGAATAAAAGCACTATTTTATATGATCAACAGTTTTTATTCTAATAATACTAAAAATTATTACATGTATAAATTCATTAAATTGTTATAGTACATTTAACAATAATCGTAACTTTTTTAAAAAAAAAATAATTGCATTCCAATTATCCTTTTTTTTTTTTTTAAGTTCAATTAAACTTTTACAAAAATTTCATTAAATTTTAACTATCGACTAGTCAACCGATTTCAAATATTAAGCCAGTCCGAAAATTTTGATTCAGTCACAGTTCACAAAATAGACGCATATTAAAAGTTTGGGTTTAGTTCAAAGATTAAATCACAAAAACTTTGATAACCGCGAAGATGTTTAGTTCAAGGAATAAAAATGGGAATTGAAAATGTTCAATGTTCAAACCTCTACACTTAAAATTAGAGCACGGCAGGCAACGGCGGTACGTGGCTGGCAGTGGCAATACCAGTTTTAGTTGGGTACGTAGGTGTGGAGGGGCGGTCCATCCTAGAGTAGTATTGTCTTCTGCCGGCAGCGAGAGGTGGAAAAATCCAGTAAGACCCACCACCAGGTTTCCAACTTCCAAGGAAGAGCACGTTTGGGGAGAGGTTGGGGGGGGGGGGTTTTGGTGGGATTGGTTGGTTGGAGGGGGTTGTTGTTGCGTTGCTTCTTGTTGGGGACAATTGAATCTTTTAATTATTATTATTATTTTTTTTTTGTTGTTGTTGTTGTTTTGGGTCTTAAAGAAGAGTCAGAGCCCACGATAAAAAAAAAAAAAAAAAAACCAATTGTATCTAAATTGCCTCCTCCACGTGCTTCTCTGTCTTACCAGTGTTTTTTGTCTCCGGGCACCCCTGGGGTTTGGTTGGGCTTAGTTTATTCGCAAGGTATATACGCCCCTTCTCTGCTTTTGACTTTGAATTTGTGTGTTCTTGCCAATGTCGGCGTGTGTGTGTGGGTGTGTGACCCAACTCAATGTTATTGAAGTGTTAAACGCCGAAAATCCTCTCCGACCTTTTTACTCGTGTTTAGATTTGTTGTTGAGCCCATCCACCACCCCAAGACAACTCTCGTCGATAATAATGTAACAATCTCCATTCCCCCTGTGGACAGACCCTCGTCCCACAAATTGGTGAGGATTGAACTCTAGTGAAGCAGTAGGGCAACTGGTTAAATTGGCAAATAATTGACACTCAGCATCATTTATTAGGTAATAATCAACTACATTCCATCTTAGAATGCCATCTTGTCGATCCATTATATTAGATAGACAAACAGTTATTCTTTTAACCTCCCAGTCTGATCTAATAACCATGGTTACAATTATTAGACAAACAATGATCATCTTCCATGAATGACTTTTCTAATCGTCTACTGCCCCCCTCTCTAGTAGAATGATGTCGCTTTGAAAAGTCACATTAACATCAAAACAATTATACATATTGATCAAGGGATTCAGAGCTTTATGTCTGTACAAATTTTGTTTCTCTTGGGACAGCTTATATATTATTGACGGGCCCATTGCAGTGGGCACCAAAATGCCCAATACATATAATAACTAAAATATCAACCGAGGTCTTGTCAGCAGATCCATCATAATCAAAATAAATAAATAGTTACAATTTCATTTTCTCCGAAATGCCCCTAGACACCCCACCAAATTCCCTCTCGACCTCTCCAGCCAGCTTTTCCTCACCCACCTTCCTCAGCCCTTTACTCAAAACCTTAACCAAGTATTCATCAGCCGTCCACGTGTCCCCGCAGCCACACCTCCTCATCATCCCACAAATCCTCACCGTCGCATCCCTGCTCCCAGCTTCGATCACGCCCCTCGAAACTCTCATCAGCCCCTTGTCACTCTCCCACTGGACCCCACCGCACCCGAGTCCCTCCAGCTCCGCAATCAGCCGGTCGATCTCGCCGACCAAGCCGTTCCTCGAGAGGCAGGAGATGACGTCGGCGTACAGGTTCAAGTCAATCTGGCCAGGGTACTCTGATCGGACGACGGAGAGAACGCGGAGAGCAAGGCAAGGGAGGTTCTGGCGGAGGAGCTCGCGGAGGACGGCGATCACGTCTGATTTAATCAGGCGCGACAGATTGGAGAGGTCAAAAGACGAAGAAGATGGTGATTTCGCGTGGGCCCGTTTGAGGGATTGTAGAGCGAGGATGGCCTCGGTGCTCAAGATTCTGCCTTTCACAAGAGGTCCACGTTTGGAGCGCGGACCGCATCGGATCCGAACGGCATAGGTAGTAGCGACGGTGGTGCTGGCGGCGGCGACGGCGGTTAGGGTTTTAGAACTGGGCGTTTGACGTAAGAATATCGCAGAAGAGGGAGGAGGGATCGAGTAAAGAGATGAGGCCATATTGAGAATCACAAAAAAGAGAACAGATGATTACGGTGCGAGTGGATCAGAACATTTTTGAAAAACAGTTAAGTCGCAAAAAAAAAAAAAAAGGCAATATTAAGAAGGAAATTGCAATCAATAACAAACAATATTACAATTTATACTTCCTTTGAATTTCATTGCATGCCGTAGCTTGGAGCTGTTAATTTATTTACGTTTTATGATTATATATATATATATATATATATATGTATGTATGGTAAAGAAATAAATGTAGGTGGTAATTATTATGAACGTAATTTTTTTGTCAAAAAAATGTGTGGAGTAACTTACTTGTCTCTCTTTATATATATATATATATATATATAAAGATATTATAATTTATACGAGGTCCTAATATAAATTATGTCTACGAAAGAAAAAGCTACACACTTAAGCAATGGCTTGGGAATCATATGTAAAATCCATTTCTTTTCAATGTCATGAGCACTCATAAATAAGAAAATATCCATTTACATTTATGGCAATGATACATATAATAATATGTGCATTTGTATGAGCTTGCAAGTTGCATTCTATGTCTACATTGATAACAACGAGAGGAAACGTGCCATCCCCTCCAACCCCCACCTTTCCCCCCGCCGAAAAAAAAAACACATTGCCCACTGTCTACAACTTTTCTGCCGGAGAAATGAGAGATGTTGATTTTGTCCTTCCCTCTTCTGCCAGCCATAATTCTCTTATACGATTGCTCGTTAGAAAGAAAGCCACCACCTTTAGATCAATGCTATTGGAGCAATGTTATCGATGGAAAAATTGATGATGTTAACAGTCGTTTACATAGTGAGGAAAAAATAAAACATACAAGCGACGCCATCGCAACTGGTATAAAAATTTCCTTAAAATTCTGGGCTATCTAATCATCTGACCGACAAAGAGAAATCACATGAATTATAAAAACTATGGAAATCAACTATTCCAAAATTCACATGAAAATAAGATAACCTCCGTCCGTGTAATTGCCAAAGAGGAGGGGGGGGGCGGACAATTCCTCTTCGTGTGCTTAATTTAGTTTTCAGTCCAATTTAGTCTATTAATTAATTTAATTTTTTAACATTTATGTATACTCAACTAACAAGGGTTATAAATGCTGCTTACAAGTCACGATGCAATGACGTTGTGCCTCATTATTATGGTGCACGCATTGAAAGTTAAAAGCGTCTACCAATTTGACTTAATGCCTTTTTGTCTAGTCGAAGGTTATCACAAATTAAATAAAAATAAAAAAGAAAGAAAAAGAAAACCAATTGCAAAATAACAAAAGCCAGCCAGAGTCAAAAACTATCAGTTTTCTTCCTACCTAATAGAATTTCATAGTTGGTGATACAGAAGGATCCGAATCTATGTTGGCATATTCTCCAATCTACCTCATGAATATCAAATTTTGTAATTCAATCTACTATGCACACTTTTTATATATATAAAAACACTTTCAAAACGCATAAATTCATAACTTACACTGTAATAATTATTAATTATATATTTTAAAATTTTCAAAATAATTGAATATTAAATTATATATATATATATATATATATATATATATTTATATATTTCAAATGAGTCAAGTGAACCAAAACTCCCAAGCAAAACCACAAAACCAGTCATAGCCCAAAGTTCCAATTGGACCACAGAGATAGATAGCCGCCACATCCTCAACAGCAGCCCAGTGTGCGCTCCAACGAAAGAAGAAAAATCAATAAAGTAAACCCGAACGCCGTTTTCCTACACTCATTTCATATATTACTCCTTCTACAACCTTCTTCTATTCGCTGTTAGTATTGTGACTTGTCTTTTATTGATCTCGCCTAAAAGCTTTCGTCTTTGGTCTCCTCGCTCTCTCTAATCGGTGTGTGTTCTCACGAACTTTTAAAAAGTTCAATCTTTTTAATCTGGGTGTGTTTATTTCTGTGTGTTTTGATCTGGGTATCATTGGTTTTTCGGTTTTGGTTTTGTGTTTTAGCAGGGTGGATTGGCGTTGTGCCTGAGAAATGGCGACAAAGAAAAGTGTGGGCAGTCTCAAGGAGGCAGAGTTGAAGGGGAAGAGGGTGTTTGTGAGGGTGGATCTGAATGTCCCTTTGGACGATAACTTCAACATCACCGATGATACAAGGATCCGTGCTGCTGTACCCACTATCAAGTACTTGATGGATTTTAAGGCTAAAGTCATTCTATGCAGCCATTTGGTATAGACACGTAACCATCTATTAATATGATAGTTTTTTTTTCTTGCTTGTTGGGTTGACCTGTCTGTTTAGATTGCTGATATCTGATTTGTTACGCAGGTTCATGTTGGGTAGCTATAGATAATTTCCCACTCTCTCTCTCTCTCTCTGTTTGTTTTTTTGTGTCTACAAAATGCTTTTTGTACGTTCACCTTAGCTTTTACATGTACATCTGCTGTTGTTTCAATAATAGGTTTTAGTTTTGGAACTTAAACTCTTACATGGAAATGACTTATTGGTTTTGCTGGGTCAATAACTTGGTTTTGTCTGAGTTTTGGATTTTCTGTGTTTCCCACTTATTCAATTCCACTTATTTTTGCTTCCCCTTGATAATTGATTCCCAGTGAGCTTTTGATTCATTATCTTTCACGTTCTGGATTGGCTTGCACATTTTGTTAATTAGGTCTCTTGGTTCTAAGAAGATTATCTGTTTTGGTTTCTTTTTGGTGCAATTGTCTAGTTATGTAGGCAATATTTTGGTAATTAATCCTTGTCTCAGTCCCCGTGTTTAATATTGTGATTAACTGGAGAGGAAAAGCTCCATTATGGACTTCAATTGGTAAATGGCATGGCATGGACACTGAGGTCGTGTATACATCATGCATAATGGTTGTTTATGGAAATGGAGTCTCCAAAGGACCTTACGGAAATTGTTTGGGTTTCTCCCTCCATTCAGATAAAAAGAAAACAAGAAAAGTTGATTTTGGTTGCTGTTTTTTTTTTTATTAATTAAAATTTTCTTTATTTTTATCTGATGCCAATAGATATTGGATTGCGTCAACTTTCTTGGTATGCATAAATGTAGCCTCTCTTGACTCTTGAGGGGTTTATGTGTTTTGTCTCTATACGAGCCACTATCTTGTCTTGTTCTGCTCTTATCCCACCATATTGTGAGTCAGTGAGAGTTCTAAGCATCCGTCTTTTTCGTCATATTTAACAGCAATCGCTTTAGTTAAGCTTTAGTCTTTGGTTGAAAAAAAAAGATATGCATTAGTCCAATTATTTTCTCATGGTGCTTTCAATAGTAATACAAAATAATCTTAAGGTAAAGACTTGATGTTGACTTTTTATTTAAGGTCCTCTGGAGTTTGTTACTATTGATAATACACAGAAAGTTTTGAAATTCATCTTATTTTTATCCCTATTAAGGGAGTAAATATCTCAGACAGTTTTTTTTTGCGTCATTGACTAGTTGTTCAATTCACTTTGGATATTGGTGATTTTAAGCTTGTTATGGTGATAAAATTTGTGCCACAGGCACACATTGGCACTTTGTGTGGGGCAAGCTTCAATTTGAACTTACTTTATGATGGTAAAGAGTTGGGGTTTGTGAGCAAGCTTATGATGTGCTTGTGTCTACAATAGAGTCAGGAGTAGTTCTGGCAATTGTGATTTATGGGATATAAAGTGATTATAGCTGCATTTTTTTTTAGTAGGGCTGTTGAGTATAGATGTTTGTGGCATTATTTTAAGTATATTATTGTAGAGATTTTTCAAATTACTATTCCAGATGTTACTACCATCTAGAAAGTTGATTGTGATATGTAATGGAACAGATTTCCTTGTGGTCAAAGGGTTGGACCAGGTTAATGTTAATTGATGAGTTGGGGTGTAATAGGTTGAAGAAAAAGTTATAGTGTACCATCAGTGAAAATGAATATTAAGCATTATCTCTCTAGCAACAAGTCAATTGGCACAGTTTGAATACTCTGCCAATTAGTGTAGAGAAGACACATATATGTGTGCTACTTGGCTGGCATCTCCAGTTGGTTTATAGGCTATCATTTGTGATTAATATTGTGTGTTGTTTTGTCATTAGTTTCTTGTAGAATCTTTATATACTTTTGTGGTTTTCAGGGACGCCCAAAAGGTGTTACACCCAAATATAGCTTGAAGCCTCTTGTACCAAGGCTATCTGAACTTCTTGGAGTTGAGGTTAGTCTTCACTTCTCTCTCCCTTGCCCTCTGCCGCTTTGTGTTCATACTTAATACAAATAATACTCAATTGGGGTTTACCCTTTTTAATTTTTCCACGATAGGTTAAGATGGCAAATGATTGTATTGGTGAGGAAGTTCAGAAATTGGTGGCTGCACTCCCAGAAGGTGGTGTCTTACTCCTTGAGAATGCAAGATTTTACAAGGAAGAAGAGAAAAACGACCCTGAATTTGCAAAGAAGGTAGCTTCTCTTGCAGATGTTTATGTCAATGATGCATTTGGCACTGCTCATAGAGCTCATGCGTCCACTGAAGGAGTGGCTAAGTACTTGAAACCTGCTGTGGCTGGGTTTCTTATGCAGAAGGTACTGGGTACTCTTTATCCTGGTTAAAGTGTTTTCTTCATTTTCTAGTCCCAATAAAATGTTTTCAAGCATGTGTACACAAATGTTAATCTGGAAGCTGGAAATAAAGAGTTGGCCTTTATTCTGATATCCAGTATGTGATACATCCATGTTATTTAATGATGAAAATCTCATTTGCTGGTGGACTGAGAGCTGTTTAACTGAGGAATATCCAATATGTATTCTGGTGGAGATGGTGTTTCTCTCTCTTTTTGTTTTTTTTTTTTCTCCTAATGATGACTCCATTGTACTTTTTTCATTAATTGATGAGAGAAAGCAATCTTTTGCAGATTTTTAATTCTTCTTTGATCTCATTCGATATTTGTATACATGACACAACTAGAAAATTTAGAAAAAGGAGCATTCTGTACGGAGGGTTGCTTTTGTTGATGCGTTTCTAAATTTCTGATTAAAGGAACTTGACTATCTCATTGGAGCTGTGGCAAACCCAAAGAAGCCATTTGCTGCAATTGTTGGTGGATCTAAGGTGTCGACCAAGATTGGAGTGATAGAATCGCTTTTGGAGAAGGTTGACATCCTCGTACTAGGTGGAGGGATGATCTACACATTCTACAAGGCACAAGGCTATTCAGTTGGTTCATCTCTTGTGGAGGAAGACAAACTTGATCTTGCGAATTCACTCGTAGAGAAAGCAAAGGCTAAGGGGGTATCCCTACTGCTGCCTGCTGATGTGGTTATTGCTGACAAGTTTGCTGCAGATGCCAACAGCAAGGTTTGTATCACAGCTCATTCAAACTTTCTTAGCCCACAGAAATCCTTTTGTGTGTTACCCCAGAAAAGTAATGAAGTGGAGGGGGTTAGGAGGATATCTATATTTTAATCAATGGTTAAATTGTTCTGATGATTGTCTGCTGATGCACTTTTACGTGCATCCCTGAAACCCTACTCCTGCAAAGGTAGAACTAGGAGGATACCTATATTTCAATCAATGGTTAAATTTTTCTGATGATTAAGTGCAATGTTCCTGCAGGTGGTGCCAGCATCTGAAATACCGGATGGCTGGATGGGTTTAGATATAGGACCTGAATCCATCAGGACATTCTGTGAATCATTAGATGCTACCAAAACCATCATTTGGAACGGACCCATGGGCGTCTTTGAATTTGAAAAGTTTGCAGCAGGGACCGAGGTATCTCTCTCTTGAGCCTGCACACAGGGATTTTCATTTGGATTCCTGCTCTGATATTGAAGATTGTTGTTTTTTCTCATTGCAGGCAATTGCCAAGAAGCTTGCAGATCTTACTGGGAAGGGTGTGACCACAATCATTGGAGGGGGTGATTCTGTTGCTGCGGTTGAAAAGGTTGGTGTTGCCGACAATATGAGCCATATTTCTACTGGTGGTGGTGCCAGCCTAGAGCTTCTTGAGGGAAAGCAACTTCCTGGGGTCCTTGCTCTTGATGATGCCTGAGCACCTATAGCCTTTTCTTTGCCCTATAATTTCTGTTGTGCAATTTTCAGTTCTGATAAATGGGTTGGTTTCACAACCAAAATGGACCGAACCGTAGCAGAGTTGATCTCATAGAGGCTGTAAGAGTGACTAAATAAGTTGTTTTTTACTAGCATCTTTAAGGGTGCTCTATTTTGGACGGGAAATTCACTTGGAAACTTGTTGATGTTCCAATTCCAATTATACGAGTTTGCTTTTGCAATTGGTAAGATTTGTTCAGTGTCTCAAGGAGAAATGCATGGAAGTCACCTTGGAAGCCGTTGGCAGGTAAAATCCACTGTGAGCCTGTGTTTTCACAAAATCAATGGTCAGCCTCCGAAATGGTAAAAGAACAATGTTCCCCGGAAGCTCTGGCGGGCTGTCGCCTTAGGTAATGTGGCCTGTAATTTTCATGTCTCTATGCATACAATTTGAAAGGTGGTGTTTACTTGTGATATTTAATATATATTTGCAGTGAGAATCCAGGTGTACTTAATGTAAACCATTAGTCATTGTTCAGAAAAAATAATATAAACCATTAGTCCACTTTATCGATGTGATTGAAATTTTAAAAATTAATTTCCAGGGAGGGAGTTCTTTATCTGTATCATATATTGTTTACCCTTCACGTCGAAAAACATTACCTTCTGCAGCATTGCATTTGAGCTGAGATTTTCGCCTACAACAAAGATGCCCGATTCTGATCACAAATTACTAAACAATCAAAACAAAAGAAAACAAATTTTAAAAACAGAAAAACGGAAAACAAAAACAAGAAGAAGTCCCAGAATTCCGCAGTAAGTCAGTAACCATGATAGATACCGACCTGCAGGACTTCTCTTTGGTCGATGTTGTTTTGAATGGGTTTTATTTTCCGAAAGGCAACAATTTACAAAAGGGCCTCAAGAAACCCAGCGATGAAGTTGACAAAACCCAAAAAAGGAAAAAATATTGAATGGTCATCTAAAACAGATTGCATGGAACCCAAACGTGGCCTCAGGTCTCATAAATCCCATATCGAGAGTAAACGGTTCATGGCGGTCATCTATATTGTGGAGTTTTATTCCCCGCAAAATAACGACTGATGCGAGACAGGGTGAATGGGCCAAATTATGGCCCAGGAAAGTCCCCGGGCACATCTTGCAGAGATGCAACCCTAAACATAGGGGAGCTCCTTGTGTCCAAGGAAACTCTGCCTCCCCCCTCGGGGCACGGTGTGGGCTGAGACACGTGTGGAGCCCATCGTATTTCCTTGTCTGGAGTAACTTGGCCGTGAATTTGCCACAGTCATTCACCCAGTTCACTCGTGTTGTGGACTAACAGAACGGGGCTTATGATCTCGTAGCATCGTGTATCTTTTTTGGTCTTTTGTCTGAATGAAATAGACACCAGTTTACAGTTGATTGCAGTCAAAGGCCGCATGAGATTGGCAAAGGAGAAAATTTATGACATCAACTCGTATCTTTCTACAACAGCCCATTCCTCGTTTATAGATGACAAGTTGAAAACATCACTACGACAAGTGGGGCGAAAAAATTCGAGTTGATCTTTAAACCGCTAAAGGGACCGCCTCATCAAGAGCAAGGACACCCGGAAGCTCTTTGCCTTCCAACAACTCCAAGCTGGCACCACCACCAGTGGATATGTGGCTCATGGCATCAGCAACTCCTACTTTTTCTACGGCTGCAACAGAATCCCCGCCACCGATAATTGTCGTCACTGCCTTGCTGCTGAGGTCTGCTAGCTTCTTTGCTACAGCCTGCAAGCAGTTACAGCTCTAGTTCACCATCTACTCATCAAAGGAACAAGGTAGTAAAACCTGGGTTTCATGGCCAGGGCATTCCATGTACATTGTTCTCTACATTTTGAATGGGTTTAGCAAAGACCACCTCACAAATTTGGTCCAGTTCTACATGTTTTTCCTGGGGACTTTTTCAGATTACCTTAGCTAATTAAATGAACCACCAAAAAGAGTTGCAGATATTCAAGCAATAGTCCCAAGGCAGCACTAAACTTTTGACAAATGAGGGAGAACAAACAGAAAATCTCATCAAAGTGACAATTTTTGCATACCACTGTTCCAACTGCAAACTTGTCAAACTCAAACACTCCCATTGGTCCATTCCAGATGACAGTTTTGGTGGTTTCCAAAGCTTCATTGAATGTCTTAATAGAATCTGGTCCAATATCCAGTCCCATCCACCCATCAGGGATAGCTGATGCTGGTACAACCTGCAGTTGATTACAGCAGTATCTCATTCCTTGCTCTAAAATTAATCAGTCTATCATATTCTAGCTTTAGGATATTGGAATATGGTGTAGCAATTAAGATTAAACAAGTTCAGACAAATAGAAATCACCAAAAAGAAGAAAATAGAACTTTTAAAGGACTTATCATGAGAGATTAGAGACTAACCTTGCTATTTGCATCAGGAGCAAACTTGTCTGCAATTACCACATCGGTAGGTAACATAAGAGACACTCCTTTTGCCTTGGCCTTCTCAAGTAGCGATGTTGCCAGGCCAAGCTTGTCTTCCTCGACAAGGGATGAACCCACTGATAGGCCTTGTGCTTTATAAAAAGTGAAAATCATTCCTCCACCCAAAAGAAGGATATCACACTTTTCTAAGAGAGACTCAATGACTCCAATCTTAGATGAGACCTTTGAACCACCCACAATTGCAGCAAATGGCCTCTTTGGGTTTGCAACTGCCCCAACAAGATAATCCAGCTCCTAAAACAAGGATTATGATATATTGAGTTATTTGAGTGGGGGAAAAAAGGTAGAGCTAGTTCCTCTAGATGATTACAAACATACATAGATGACATATTTCTCTTTTTTCTTTCTCCATTATAAATGACAGCAGAAATTTGAATCAAACTAAAAACTTCAAGAGTGAATTAGCCAGCAGAATGCAGCATGAATCATTATACAGCATAATACACTTGACCAGCCAGTCATTTAGCTTGCATAAGACTCCCAGTAGCAGTTCTAATGGTCAAAATTAAATCAATGATTGCTCATATGCTAGTCACATCCACAGAAATATCATATTTATTTAGGAAAAAAAAAAGTCAAAATAGTTTGATATATATATGATCCCGAAGAGAAATAAGAACTCAAAAAAGCCACCTTTTGCAAGAGGAATCCAGCAACAGATGGCTTCAAGAACTTTGTGACTCCCTCAGTTGAGGCATGTGCTCTATGTGCGGTCCCAAATGCATCATTCACATATAGATCTGCCAAGGAAGCAAGCTTCTTGGCAAATTCAGGTTCATTTTTTTCTTCCTCCTTATAGAACCTCACATTTTCAAGAAGCAAAACACCACCTTCTGGGAGTGAGGCAACCAACTTTTCCACCTCTGGACCAATGCAATCATCAGCCTTGACAACCTGCTCAATCATCATTTGTCAGCCACATTAGCCGAGACCTTCTTTTCCCATATTTATATTCCTATAAGGAAGTTGTACCTGAATGCCAAGGAGTTCAGATAACCGGGGTACAAGAGGCGCCAAGCTGAACTTTGGAGTAACACCTTTTGGTCGTCCCTGAAATTCATTGAAGCACAAATCAGCTCATGTGGGTAAACTCCAACAGTCTTAAGCAGTTATTGCAGAGAAGACAAAGATCACAAGATAGAAAGCACCAAAAACATAAGATAATCAACTAAGCTGGAAAATGGCATCTTCTACCTTAGGCGCAAGTAAACAAACTGCTTTTGCTCAAAAAACCAAAATGTAATGCTTGTAAGCTCTAGGCCAATCTTGTTATGCAAATTAACCCCCTCTCCAAAAATATAAAAATAAAAAATTCGCCAGTGGAATTATGTTTAAAAATAAAACATGAGCGAAGCCAATAAAAAATGGACGAGAAAAAAAAAACAGAAACAAAAAAGGAAGAAATTATAGTGAACCATAGCATCAAAGATGGCAAATTTATGATACACAAGAATCCAAGGAAAAGTCAACCTCCAAGATCATTAATCAATCACGGAAAAACAAAAGCCACCATAATTCCAGAGGATCCAAAAGCACCAGATTGTATTAAAAATAAATAACACGACAATGAAAACATGCAATTGAAGTAAAACCCAAAAATCCCAAGCAAAACCCTCATACCAAATGGCTCGAGAGAATGACTTTAGCCCCATTCTGGATCAAATGCTTAATGGTGGGTACAGCGGCTCTAACTCTGGTATCATCAGTAATGTTCTGATTATCGTCCAAAGGAACATTCAAATCGGCCCTCACAAAAACCTTCTTCCCCTTCAAATCGGCGGCAGTCAGGTCCCCAACGCTCTTCTTGGTCATGGAAACCACCGCTCTGCCGGCCTTACGGGACCAGGACTTGGATGCTACATGGAGGGCGAATAAGGGGTTGGTTGCAACGAAGCCGAGACGGCGGACACCGGTAGCTCGGAGCCCGGTGGAGGAGAAGGGGACGGGGAGAAGGGAAGCACGGGCGGGGCGGGTGGCAGCGGAAGAAGCGGCGGTCTTGAAAAGAGAAAGGGTGGTGGGTGCGCTGGCAGAGGCCATTAGCTGTGGGGGGTGGACAGTTGACTCGTTAGACAGAGGAGACAGTGATGTTAGAAAGTGTGTAGTGTGTGTGCTAAAATGAAGAAACTAAAAGCAGTGAGAAGAAGCTAAGGTACGGAGGAACGCGTAAATGTTTGTGTTGTACTTTGCATATGTGTATGTGTGCGCGTGTGCGCGCGTGTCTGTGCAGTGGAAGATAAAGAGATGTGGACGAGAATAACGAAGAATGGAATGGAAGGAATGTGTGTGCGTGTGAATAAGAGAGAGAGAGAGAGAGAGAGAGAGGGAGGGAGGGGGGCAAATGGACAATGAGAGAGTGGAGTGTGTGGCTGCCTCTTTTTCTTTCTTATCGCTGGGGAATGGTTCAAATTGTTCCATTCTTTCATAACGAACGAAGCCTTAGCTTTTATATATATATATATATATAAAAGTGTAGCAAGCCAACCCCATTCCATTCTTTGTTTCAGATTGTTTTTCGTTTCTCTGAAATTTGCTAATTTTGTCTGTTAAGGAAAACCAGAGACTACTCGATGGGTTCATCCGGATCTCAACCAACTCGGCTGGGTGAACCAAAAATCTTCCAAATGGTTTTTATTTATTATTTTATTTTATTTTATTTGGGCTAGTTTTCATTATAATCGAAGACATTGAGCCGCCACTTATGTCTTAAAAGTATCCTAAAAGTCAAAAAGAGTAAATTTTTATGTCTAAGGGAGGAGTCTTCGTAGCAGTCTTGTCTTGGGGGGAAATGAACTTCACCATTTACGGGGATTCTCACATCGGGCTTCCTTCCCCAAGCCCATTCATTCAGAGAGGAGAAGGTGAGACAAATAAGAATACGAGGTGCCTTTGTCAAATGAGAACGAGAGAGGCCACCGCCCGCCATCACTCTCGCTATGACCATTCTCTCGTTGGCTTGCTATCAACACCTGCAGTCCACCACTCCACACACCACAGCAACGCAGTTCTTATCATAATATATATATATATATCGCATCCAGCAAGCCGGACGTAATCAGGTGCCATGCGTTTAAGTCAAGTAGGTTCCTATACATATACATACATACATACATACATACATATATATAGGTCTAACAATTTGTGCAATGCCAGCCAAAAAACATTACATCTACAAAGAGGCTATGTCAAGCAGGTTCCCAATTCTTTTGGGTTCCTTCATTAAAGTTGATCGTATAAGGAACAAGAATAATGTTCACGATCCCATTCATGCTGCTCCCTTCGAGAATAATAATAATAATAAGTTGCTTCCAAAGGTGATGCTTTGTATTTTAGCTGCCATGCCAAAATATTTATTTACTATTTTTTTCTATCTCTCTGTCTTTTTTTTTCCTTTTTTTTTATTATTATAATAAGACAAAAAAAAAAAACAAAACTCTATTTACACAAATCGCCTCAACCGCATGGACGATATAATTACTTTTAAAGCTTCATATTTTTCCTCATTCTCCATTCAATCTGATCCTATCCCAATTCCCATTTGAGCATATTCAAAAAAAGGAAGATTTGATGGAAAAGTTCATTTTGGCATTTACATGGAGACGGTAAATTATTTGTATCTGTGGAGGCTTGAACACACTTGCGTGCCCTGCAAGCCACACACGAGTATAAGTCGGTCAACTATTTTACATATCATAAGATTTCACCAGCTCTAATTATAGGACAATTAGCAATTCCTGCAATCCCAACGCCAGAACCTTGTCTTCTTGGATTTTAGACAAGTCACTCGTCATATGAACCGAGGGGCCATGTTATGATTTCCCCTGTATAAATTGTTGTTATCGTGAAGCCTTGATAGCTCATCCCTTTGACCCCGTGACTTTGAGCAACAACATGCGAACCCCACCAAGGATTGGCTGTTCTGCCGTGTTCATCCTAGCAATCAGCTCGTGGAACCTTGTCGTTTCAGCAGAAAGCGTGCATGTGAGCATCGAGAACAGATTAGGAAACGGGAGGAGCATGAACATACATTGCCAGTCCGAAGATACTGATCTTGGCAAGCAGAGTGTGACGGATAGAAATGAATTTGGATGGGATTTCAACCCCAATATCTGGGGAACAACACTGTTTTTCTGTGCCCTGGGATGGGAAAATGTACAGAAGTACCATTTCAATGCGTACTCCTACGCGAGGGACTCCAACAGATGCAACTCGGGTTGCTCGTGGCTGATTTCTGCAGAAGGCATGTATGGCTTCAACGAACACACTGGATTCTGGGAGTTCATGTACGATTGGTCAAGTTGAGCTCTTTATATTCATGGTCAACAGGGTTAATATTCACACATTTGTGTGCGCTTTGTGACCTTCATCAAATTCGAGTTGTCCATTAGATCATGGATTGCATTGTATTGCACTGCTCATTGCTTTCTTTTTCAGACAATCTCTCCGTACTTTGTTCATGATTTCCTCATTTGTGTGTGCTCATTGCTCATTACTTTCTTCCGAATGTGATTTCCCATCTAATTCGACGAATTTAAACATCTATGTGTCGTTTTGGCCCTTTCCATTTCTGCTCCTTTTTTTTTGGCATTATTGTCCAAAAACTCCACATACGAGACTACTAACTTCACAAGCAATCACCCCCAATCCCACCATTTCTTAAGGGGAACTCAAAACTCCCATCGCACTTGAAAAAAATAAAAACGTTTTCATATTGCACATACTAACTATATTACAAATAGTCTCGTTGTGCCAAGAGAGAGTAATGAATCAATATATTGTAATTCCAAGTCATGTTGTCCAGCTCCTTCAGCAGAATCCACAATACAAGTATCCACCACAACTCCAGAAAATCACTTTAACTTCATCTGTTAGAAACTGCAACACAAGTCAAATATCTCTCTAGGTATCATATCTCATCTCCAACGATGAAATCAAAATCAATCAAATGAAATTTTTATCAAAATTAATGTCCTTCGACATACTGTTTTAAAAAATCCAAGTAGGAAATTAGAGTTTCTTCTGTACTCGATATTTAAATAGATAATAGTTCAAACGAAAAAAGAAACGTTGTATGAAGTTGATTCCTACGCGTCTAGACAGGAACAAATAGTCAGGTAACAAGCTGTAAGAAATTAGATAGTTGAAATTGACACAGTGATAATGAATGCATGAGGCCAGGCCAATCAATCGATTTCCCTGCAATTGCGCATATGCAGTTACATCGCCTACTGAAGAAAAGGATTCTTACCCGTAGAATGAAACAACAATGGAGACAAGTAGGTCAGACAAGCCTGGGCATTCTTATATCCATCCTTGTAAGCTTTCATATACAGTTTTTGTAGATGGTCCCCGGGAACATATATTCCAAGAAAAGAAGTGAGACAGCACCAGCCAAAACATGCTTCAGTTGTTCAAATAAGCAATATTTTAGGCCTTCAAGTCATGTAAGCTTGTGGCACATCATGCAATGGATGACCTTTTTTATTTCTTTCTATAATCTTTCTTGCAAGGGAAACTTGCTTTCCTACCACAAAAATAAAAGCCTTGCCCTTTCCTCCAGCACCTCTGGCCGTTCTTCCAACACGTCGCACATATTCACTTGGGTCACGCGGAAAGTCAAAGAGTATTACATGCTCCACACAAGTAAAGTCAATTCCACGTGATGCCCTGCCATGAGTTTCAAAAGATCACACCATCTCTTTACGACAAATTACTAGCAGGAATGAAAATGGAAACAATCCATTCCATGCACAAACTGATGATATACCTATCGGTGCAAACCAAAAACAAAGAGTGTTCTTCAGATGAAGAATTCATGAACTCCTTCATATTTGCAAGTCGTATTTCTTGAGCTAGAGCAGCATGGAATGGCAGAACTCGAACATGACGCCCATTCCTGTCAAAACGTTTCATTACATTCTCCACTTTTCTGCATGTCTCAATCTGCAAATTGCAATAAAAATCATTAGAAATCTCATTAAGTGACCGAGATATTTCAAATGCCTTTAAGTTAAGCTCTGCCTTGCCTTATTACAGAAAACAATTGTTTTGGAAACAGGACTTTGCTCCATGAGCTGCAGAAGAGCTGTTTTCTTATTGAGAAATGCTGAGTCTGGAGTTTTTTCAGTCCCATTTTCTCCAGAGCAATCTACAAGGACCTAGATGCAACATGACACTTTTCGTGATATTATGTTATTCATTGTCTTCAAATTCACAAAGCTATTGACTAAAAGTAAACCAACCTCTTGGAGCCCATTGCTGGTACGATGCATACCAGGTCCCATGATCACCTCACAGTCAGGAAAAACTTCAATAAGCTTGCTATACACATCTACTGGTAAGGTTGCAGTCACAAACAAATATTGTGTGGAAACAGGTGAAAAATTGATCGAGCTTTGAAGTACAGCCTCAAAATCCTCATTAATGAAAAGTATATCAACCTCGTCCAAAACAACACTGGAATACAAAGTTCATGTCAAATATTTAACATTGGGAGAAATATATTTACATCGAAGTGACATGCACACAGACATATATATGGTATAACAGAAGGTTCAAGAAGAAATTGAGGAAAAGGGGCAGAGACCCTGTGACATAAGTGGTGCTTTGGTGGAGATACAAGTGGAAAGGGATAAAGAGGAGTAGTCAACAGTAGGAAACCAAGTACTATGGCAGACCACAATTATGTTCAGGATAATCTACACAAGCATGCATGGGGTAAAGTTGAATTGAGGTATCCTTCTAGAGGAAGAAAAATTTCAATGGGTGAGGCTCTAAATACTAAAGTTAACAAAAATCTCCAAATGATTGGGTAAAATCGGTAATATATACAGAAGTGATGAGTTTCAGACACTTTCAGTGTTTAGCAGATTAGTCATACTTGTGACCCCACATATTTAGAGGATCTTGTGAAATGGAATTTAAAATAAATCCTGCCAAGCAAAATTGATTGTCTACACATGATAATTGAACTGAAGTGACAAGAACATTATTTGCAAAGTTGCTAGAGCTGAAGAAGCGAGACAAATTTGAAACAAAAGCTGATCAAATGCCATCAAATCAACAAGATCAGAAACATGTTGAAGATATTCCCTGTCAACTGTCAAAGCATGCATAGACAAGCCACCTTTTAAGTTGCCATATGCTCCTTCAGCCACATCCCTGTAGCATTTTCTACTCAATCAATCTTACCCTCGCTCTAGCAGTCATTCATTTTTGCACAAAATCTATCTTAACTGGTTTGTGCTGTGTCCTTGATATCTTTTGACAATGGAGTATAAGACAATCTTAAATTGACTATAATCAACTTATGGCACACCTGATAGGATTATCATAATGTTGTCCATAATCTAGGAAAAATAATAACTATCCCACTTACCACTCCTAAAATACAATATCAGCAATATCCAATTGTATATCTTAAAAGTCTATCCACCCTCCTCTTATATTGTAGGAACTACGGACCTCACAATTATCCTCCCTAATTAGCTGTTCTCATGAATTTATCCAATAAAGCAGAATGGTTGCCATAACTCAAGCAAAGTAGAATATGGGCATAGCCTATTATTTTGATCCATCAAAATACAATATTCCACCACCTTGGTATGTAAAATGTGTTTTATACATGTATAGAAGGTTAATTTCTACTAAAATCTTCCAAGGTAGAAGAAAATAACAAGCAGCAATTGAAATAATGACATGTTATTGCTTGACATGCATTTACTGAGGAAAATACAAAAATAGAATAAAGCTTGAAAAGGAACACATTCTAAGGCCTCAAAGTTCAAAACTTCATTCTGGAATGAAATGAAATAGATGCAGTGTTCAGGAAAATCAGGGTACCATCTGATATTTGTTAAATCCACACGGCCTTCTTTGATCAGGAACATGAAACGACCTGGTGTAGCTATTAGAACATCGACACCTTGTTCTAGATTTTCTGTCTGGGTTCTCTGCCGAAATCCCCCAGTCACAACCATTGATCGAAAAGGAACACCAAATTTTGACATTGATCGGCAATCGCACAAAACCTGCAACAGTTACACTTCTTTAAGAAGCAGCCACACTGCCAATCAATTGATGATGAAACACCTCAAAATTCCAAATATGATAAGGTCCACAACAAGCAAGCATGAAACGCACTTGTGATGCTACCTCCAGAATGCAGCTTCATACCCTCTCAAATATAGCCTAACCATGGCCTATATTATACAACGGACCAAACACTTCACAATAAAGACCTGGCTTGCTATCATTTGGCTTTATGGCATAGTTACAATCACTGAAGAACATTAAATAACTCCACTATGAAAGAAGAAAATGTAAACACAACCATCACATATTTGCATCCAGCTGGAAGCAGCAATGGTTACCAAACAGCTAATAAGTGCTTGGCAAATGCAGTTAATGGCATGTGGGAAAAGGCCCAAGAGATTACTATATTAGGGCATAAAATAGGTTTTTGGTCATTACTGGACAAGAAATGGTAAGATATCTAAATTAGAGGCTGCCAAAACACTTTTGATGGACCAAACCCAGACTAATAACTGCTCAGGTGGTCCTGCTCCATCTATTTCCATTTGATAGACCCTAGTCAAAGTATGAAAAACTAAGGCCATTTCATTTTGTTGGGCTTTTTGTCCCAGCAACCAAGGTTCAAATCCTAGTTCCAACAAACCAAAAATGTTGTCCCATCACTCTAACAGCACTGCTGACTGAGTGTTACATGTTTTTTTTTTTTCAATCTTTTTTCGCAGGCTTGACAAAGGAGACACTGAAAATTTCCAGAATTTACAATTTAAAACCAGTAGATTGAAAGTCAGTGCCCATAATTCCAGTTTATGCATATAAAAATTAGTGAATCAAGCTTCCCACCAGGGAAACAGGCTCTATACAACCAACAAATAAAAAAGGCTGACAGGGAAATTGGAAGCAGTTTATTAGTTTCATCTAAAAGTTATCAGCCAAGATGTTTCATATTCAATTGGAGTTGATCATATTCCATAAGAAACTTAGAAGGGCCTTGCAAATTGAAAAAATGGCAGGAACCATTACAGTACAGTTAAGAAATGGTTTAATAAAAATGAGCTGAAAAGAATAATAAAACTGTAAACCATACAACACTTTCCAGAGAGACAAGACTAGATTATCAGGGGTTTACTGGAGTTCACTTCAGCATAAAGGCTTTTAAAAAAGGCACCTGACCTGAGAAGCCAACTCAGCAGTTGGCACCATTATCAGTACTTTAGGACCTTGCAATGGGTAGTCACTAAGTCCTTGGAGCTCTTCTTGCCTGAGACGCTGAATTACTGGAATGAGATATGCCAATGTCTTTCCTGATCCACTTTGATCTGATATAACACAGCTCTTCCCAGCACTTACTGGTGCAAATGCCAAGGCCTGCAGATTCAAGGGATGGAACAGATATAATTTGCACTTCCCATAACAGAGTCATTCCAATGCACAAACCATGCAATGGGAGCTCTCTTTAGATAAACATGAGTGTTTCTAGTTGTATGTCAAGGTACATTTTACCAGGTGAAAGTGCAGATATCTATCTTTACAACCAACACAATTTTTTTTGTGAAAAATAAATTTACAGTAGCATAGCATCTGGTTTAACCCTGTGAGAAGCATGCAGTAGAAAAGAAAATTCCCTAGCAGCACAACTGTGCGACATGATTACAAGCACAGGCAGAGTTAGAGAAGAGATGAACACATCCAACGTGGCAGAATACAAGCCCCAGTTTCCCAACAGAAACTCGCATGACAAATATAACTACAGCATTTCTGCCCGTTACTGTTATTACTTTCTTCTCTAGAAACATCAGGGTAGTCTCAACTTTGACATAAAACAATGGTTATTTACCATAAATGCCAGTTCTCCAATGTCACTACATAATAGTCATAATGGATTAAATGAACACCATGCTCTTGTTAGCACGGAAAATGACTTGGATTGGGGAAAGCATATCATAGGCAGAAGGGATAATACAAGCCCCGGTTACATACACAAGCAATAGGCAAAGCAAAAGCAACTATTCTTAGCTTATAACAGCAGAGAAATCCACTAGCTGGACCAATAACAGATGTAAACTGGTTGGAAATAGAGGTAAACCTTGTGGATCAAACAAATATGTGAAGGTAGAAGAAGCAGTTTCCTTTTCTAAGGGAACAAAGATGTTGCCTAGAATTTGGTTAAAGGGGCAAATAATTCAAAGTACCTGAATATGAGACGGGCGAAGGATGCCTTGTTCTGTCAAAGATTGAATCATAAACTCACTGCATCCCAACTCTCTAAAAGATTTTCTGCTAAAGAAGTCATTTTCAGTCGAAAATTTACGCCTTCCTTGCAAAGTGTCAACGGATTTGGATCCATAGCCATGAATGGGACCTCCGTCACCCCATCCTCTAAAGGAAGAAGCAGTGCCTCCAGGAACTGAAGCTTGTTGCGACCCAGCCCTATCAGAATCCGAAACCTCATGAGCAACATTTTCCAGACCTTCAAAATCCGACCCAACTTTTTGCTTGATGTGAGAAGCTCTTCTGGCAATAGCTTTTACCTTATGTGCTTTTAGTTTCCCAAAACTTGCTGTTAGACCTTTCTTTAAAGAAGCGCTGCTTGTGACTGCTTCCGCACTATCCGCTCCTACAACCAACCGCAACCCCATTCAAACATTAAATCAATTCGACGCTCGCTCTGCTTTTTTTTTTTTTAATTTTCTTTAATACTAAATATGAAAACACGGGGGCAGGCCTCAAAACCAAAAAACACAAAAAAAAAAAAAAAACCCAACAGGATAACACACCTGGTGGAGCAGCAGCAGCATCATCTCTGTCTCTGTTGTCCTTAACATGGGAAGCAGCTTGAGACTTACAGGTCAGACCTCTACCAGCATCAAATCGAACAACCCCTCTTACATTTATTCTTCTGTTACTACTAAAATTGAGGCCAAAGCTGAATGCAAAAGAATGACTGGGAGAAACAATCAGTTTGGGCAGTAGCATTTCTTTCTTTCTTTCTTTCTTTCTTTTTTTTGATTTTGTTGTAATTTTCTTTGCCCTCTCTTATATATATATATATATATACCCTACATTTGCATTGAGTATTGTAGATAAAAAGAATAATACGTTCTAAAAAAGGGCAGCCGTGTTCTTTCTCTCTCACTGACCTTTGGCGGTCTTATGATTATTGTTTTCTCCTTTTACTTTCCGTCTTGTTCCTCTTTTGTGTGGCTTTTCAATTCCCAGTTTTTAACATTTTTCCGGTTAACAATGGTATTTTATTTTTAAAACTCTAAAAATATATATATATATATATATATATATATATATATTTTTATTTATTTATAAAAACAAATAATTATAGGTATAATAATCTATAATTATATCCCACAACTTATTTTAATAATAATATCAATAAAATTTTAATTTCATGCTTAATTTAATATTAAATATTTTATTTTATTATATATAAAGTTTAATTATTTTAATTTTTTTTTATAAAAAATATTCATGTTAACAGAATATTATATTAAATTTTTAATTGGTTTAATTTATTGTTAAATATGAAAAAATTTTACTCATTTTTTTAAAAAATTAAATAAAAATAAAAATATGTAATTTTTGGTATTTATTAAATAATAATAATAATTAATATTTTTATTTTTATTTTTATAGTCAAGAAAATTCTTAAATTCTGGCAGAATGTTAGAATCTTGAGATTATTACTCAAGATAGGATATTATTACTAAGGAAGCAAAGTTCAATTTAAGAATTTAAAAAAATTAAACCACAGTTTGGTGTAATGGCTCTCTCTATCCCTTGTTGTTTTGCACACCCAAAGCCAGAAACTTTCCCTCACTTTCATTCACCCCGGCACCCATTTTCTCACCAATTTTATTTTCTTTTCCTCCAAACGCCCTCCCAAAGAAAACCCATATCCATTTCGAGAGCACTTAAACAGTGGCAGGAGTACGAGGACGCATTGAAGCGAAAGGACCTCGCCAGGGCTCTCAGGTTCTTGAAATCCGTAGAAACCGGTGGAAACAGGGATGATTCAACCGAGACCGTTGATGGGTCTTTATCTTCCGAGTCGACTCGTCCCCGAGTTGGCGAGTTGGCGAGTTTTGGTGGGTCAGAGAGGGATTGGGAGATTTTGGATGCTTGCTTGAACGCTGATGACATGAGGCTTGTTGGCCGTGCTTATGGGTTTCTCAAGACCAGAGGGTTCCTCCCTTGTTTTGGAAAGTTCGCCAACATTGGTATGTCTTTCTCAATCTTTTTTATTATCTATATATGTATTCTTCTACATTTATGCGTTGGTTTGTCAATATTTCACAATTTGTTTACGGT
Organism: Kandelia obovata; assembly: GCA_021464305.1. NCBI lineage: Eukaryota > Viridiplantae > Streptophyta > Magnoliopsida > Malpighiales > Rhizophoraceae > Kandelia > Kandelia obovata. The sequence continues at coordinate 4,786,679 of CM038482.1, forward strand.
TTCCCTTAACTTCTTCTTTTATATATTTATATATATATACTTAGGAAGAATTTAGAATAATTAGATGTCATCCCAAACTTAGGCGAGTCTAATTAAAATTGGGATTAATATTTTGTTGTTCCAGCTGTATTTAATTTGGAACTTGTATGAGCTTGTGGCAGTGAAACTTTCTTTAACTTTCCTCTTTTGGGTTAGCATCCTGTACTGTTATCTCCCTCTGTGTAGAACACTTTTTTTTTCTCCCATTTGGATAACCATACGTGAAAAAATGGTTGTTAGTTATTTCAAAGTATGCTATCCCTTGACTTTGAGGATGGAGGATCATTTTGACAAGTAAGAAAAATTGTTGCCAATTACTCAAAGGATACTATCTGTTGGCTTTGAGGATGTGTTACTTAGATACACTTGATGGAGACAGAGAAGAGGGCATAGATTTAGGGTAATGCAGAGAAAAAGGTACCAAGGCTGGTGCTGCTGCTTAATATATATATATATATATTAAAACAGAAGGTATGCATTGGAAAAAAATAAAAGGAGCAGAAATAGAGAAAGGCAGAGAGAGAGAGAGAGATAGTAAAATAATAAGAAGCAAGGTTAGGAGTAAAGAAACAAACAGGAGTTGTGTGAAAACACCCATCATTCAAATGATTTTTTTCATTGTCTATTAAGCTAGAGTACATATATGACCATAATACACATGTTCATTTATTAACATTTATCCAAAAGGGTGTGAGTGGAGAGTCAGGAAATTCTGTTTTTATCATCTTGGAGCAAATTTCCTTTAAGCAAAAAACCATAATTTCTGAATACCCAGCTAACTGAAATTTTTTGTGCCTGCTTTTGCTAATAATATCTAATTTATTTCCATCAAACTGGAATCTTGTTGTGCTCTATGTTTTGGAATAACAACCAAAGTGTTCCACTAAGCTCCCCCATTTGGGACATGATGGCCCCCCCTCCCTTCTGTCCCCTCCCCACCTATGAAAAAAATATGTCTGTAAATGTTTCTTGTGTGCAACCTGCAGTGTTGGAGGGCCCTAGAGATGTTACACCAAACATGTTGAAATCTGCCACTGATTTAGAAGGTACTTACATATAAGGCTTGTTATTCTTTCTGAATTCTATTTTCTTTCCTTTCGCCATTTGAACCAACCCAGCATAATTTTGCAAAAGTGCATATATTTGATAAAAAAAAGAATTCTGTATCATATACTTGCTGTGATCCAGCTTCTAAACTCTCTCCAAAGAAGTGGGGCATTTCTGGAAGCTCAAGTGCTGTGCTTGTTGCTTTTCTGGCTGGATCATCCTTTCTTCTTTCCAAAGGCATTGATATCAGACCTAATCTTGCAGCCATCTTAGCACTAGCTTTGATGGATTCCATCTTCCTTGGTGGTACATGTTTAGCACAAATCTCAAGTTATTGGCCTCCTTACAAGCGCCGAATTTTAGTTCATGAAGCAGGGCACATTCTGGTAGGTATGTTCTTTGCTGCTTAGTTTAGATGCTACAATAGAAGAAATTTTTACCTTCCAGGCAATAAATAGAATAAAAAAAATATATCTGCCATTGTAATATTGTTACATATTCTGCAAGTGGGCAAATAGATTGGTTGCCACTCTGCATGCTCATAACTATCTAATTTGTAGTGTTCTAACTTGAATGTATTTGTTCGACAACTTTCCTGTCCATTAGTGCTTCCCAATCTGTAGTTTATCTCTTGTTTTGCTTTCAGAATATTTAATTGATTGTCAAATTTGTCTTGCAGCATACCTTATGGGTTGCCCAATTCGCGGTGTGATTTTAGAGCCAATAGTTGCAATGCAAATGGGCATTCAAGGGCAGGTATCATGTCCATTTGCTTTTTTCTGACACTTCCCCTGTTTGCCTTTCCTATTGTTAGTACTGATTGAACTTGTTGCTATTCTAATTCTTATAGTTGTTTTCATTTACTGTAATTTTCTTTTCTGTTGGAGCTCAATGACTTGTTCTTACCGTACTGCTATAATTCAGTCACTTATTTCCCATGAAATGGATGTAAATAAAAACATGTGAGGTGCTCTCTCCATTTCACTTGTATTCGAGCGGTTCATTCAACTGGTGGAGCAAATACACGATTTGAAGTTATTGAACTCTTCATGATGGTTGTGTTGTGAGGAAAATTAAATAGATATGCTTTACTTTTTCTTTTGAGTTTGTTTACCATGCATACTTAGATCTTAGAGATGTTTCTCAATTCTCTCCTACTGTCCAGAATTAAGGTGTCTCATGATTGCTGTTGCATCCATTCTGGCACACACAGTAGTCAAATTAATATAAGATGAGTTAGATTGCAACAACAATCTGATTTTTTTACTTTTCCTTAGGCAGGGACTCAGTTTTGGGATGAACAGATGAATAATGAGCTTGGTGAAGGACGACTTAGCAGTACTGCTTTTGACAGGTAGGCTTGATGTGAACTCTTGTTTCAGAATTATTAAATCAATGTTGACTGCAGTGGAAATAACCTTGGCTATGATTTGGTGATTTATAACTCTGGCCATGATTTGGATTTAAGCCTGAGTAAATGGGAATGTAAAGCTTTTTCTGTCTTGCTCATCCTTTTTGTTAGGCTTTCCCCACCATTTTTAGGGCTTGTTTTGTTTTTCCTTTTTGCACTATTCACCCTGCCCAACTAACCTGATAATTCCACACCTCTTCAGAAATTTATGCAAGCAATCCTGGAGAGCCCAATGGGCCTCTCAAAACATTTCCTTAGCTTATTTTTTCATCTAAGGTAGTAATTGGGATGATTTGAGACAGCTAATGCCACTATACCACTTGTTTTATCCTCCTGCATTTTTGAGGATGTGACATCTGATTCAAACAAAAGAAATAGTAGATCACTACTGTCAATTTCCTGTGATTATTTTCCTATTTTCCGTGCATCGAGGCCTCATGGATCACTACTGTCAATTTCCTGTGATGCCTCTTTCATGTGAAATGATGTCAGGTACTGCATGGTACTTTTTGCTGGCATTGCAGCTGAAGCTCTTGTTTATGGTGAGGCAGAGGGTGGAGAGAATGATGAGAATTTGTTTAGGAGCGTTTGTGTCCTTCTGCAACCCCCGCTATCAGTAGCCCAGGTATCTATCCTGTTATCATTAATTTATAACTGATCCATTTTAGTTTATGGATAAATGGTCATGCTTTTTCTCCTTTTGTCATGACATTTTGCAGATGTCAAATCAAGCAAGATGGTCAGTTCTACAGTCTTACAATCTTCTAAAATGGCATAGGCATGCTCATCGAGCTGCTTTTAAAGCTCTGGAAAGTGGTGACTGCTTAAGTTTAGTGATTAAGAAGATTGAGGAAGCTATGTCAGGTAGCAGGACATGAGAGTGGATGCCTCTTTTCTATTGCTTACCAGGCAGTAAAGTGCTCCCTTCCCCCCCCTCTCTCTCTCTGAACTAGAAACTGGAGATTCAATGGTAAATTGTTTTTTCAGAAAGGGCTTCTCAGAGCGGCTCTCTTGACTCAGTCATCCTAATTGATGGTCTTGATTTTTAGTGGACATTCTAATGTTTCATCATAATGGGGAGGTGATACCTGAAAGGAGTTTTCTGTTCCCTAGCTGTATTATTATCCAAGAAAGCACAATAGATACTATGGGGACTGCAAGGGAGAGCAGCAATCGTGTTTGGTCACTGCCACACTTTTAATGAAGGCATGCCTGAGATTTCTCTGAATGATTGGAGTCGCAAGTGGTGAACAAATTGGAGATTATCTCCAGCGCACGGCATGTCCGTGACCATTTTATTGGTGTTCCAAGTTTAGGAAACCCATGTGGATAATTCCCTTTCATTTCTCTGCTTAGGGTCATTTAGCTCCCGAGTACAAATGGTAGATGATAGGGCATGATCTTCTAGTCATATGATGCAGCCGAACAACAACTATAATACCTTCTCGGATTTCCCCTATTTGTTGTTTGGCCAATGTGCATAGTCTGAAAATGTAGGATAGTATGAGCTGCTCAACGAGGCCATTTTCATTTGACGCTGTCTTAAAAGTGTTTGTAATCTAATAATGTCTGGTGTTCCAACTACTGTGCTCAACTATCAAGTTTTATATGGTTGGACTCTTCGCCATATTCCATGGTATGTAAGGTGCGACAAACTACTCTATATAATGCAATGGGACCGTAGATTATTTTATTGACAGCCATTCACCGTATGGTGAACAATTATTCCATTCTCTGTGTCTGCTTAATAATGTGCTTGTTATTTCATTGTAAGCAATAAGCAAACCGCTTGCCTTCTCCATGGACGCAAAAGCTTTCCCGAGGACTTGCTGCTGATTGTTGCAATTTTTGATGCGTTAGTGAACATTGAAGTACCAATTTTATGGAAAGTTCTATGAATGCAGGTTCGAATTGAAGCACATATTTGGCCTTTACTTGGCTTATTTGTCTTCTTCTTCTTCTTTATCACCATTTTCCCCTTGTGAGAAGTTGTTCTACCTCCTCGTATTTATAAGAGAAAACTGAATTCTTTTAGCCAGTTTCATTTATTGCATTTATTTTAAGAATCTGAATTCTGACCAAGTTGAGTTGTTTACGATAGAATGAGTTAAACTGTGGCTCAACTGTAATTATTAGACATATACGGAGAATTAGCATGTTTTTCATGCGTTTACATTTGCCTCAAAATAACTAATTTTGGCCTTTTTTTTTTTTTTTTTGTAAGGCATTTTAGCGGTTAATAATTTAAAATTTTATTTTGAAAGTATGAAATTCTATTATTAGAAAGAGAATATAATATTGATGAGAATGAAATTATTTTTATTATACAATTTATATTTAATAATTTGATTTTTTTAATTATATATATATATATATATCTTTTGAGAGAAGTATATTACTACCTCAATTACATTTTAAAAGTAATTTTTTTTTTGGTTTAACCAATACGTAAACAACAATAAAAAAAATTTTAATCTTAAATTCAATTAAATTTAATTATATAAATTTATTACAGTCATCATATTTACTTATGCACTAAATTAGGGGTGTAATCTTAAAGCTATATAAAAAGAAAAAAAGAAAGAAAGAAAAGTGTTGTGATAAGTTGAGGTGAGTCTAAAACTAGCAAAACTCTCGTGGCATGATTCTTCTAACTTAACCAATTTCAAGTGTAATTTAGATTTGACATTAAATTTGCAAAAGAAATTAAACAAGTTTTTTAATACTATTCGTAATCAAAATTTTGCTCTAGTTTTTTTTTTTAATATATTCAAATGTTAATTTCTTGCAATTTTGATCCGCACTAGAAAAAGTTTAAGATTTTTTTATATTATTTTTTTATTTTTATTTTTTTTGGTTGGTTGAATTTCTTAGCAGTGTCTATATACATAAGAGTATTTCTTTGTAAGCAATTTCAATTATTACATTTGCGTGAAAAATCTGAATTATTGATTATAAAACGACCAATTGTTCCTGGACAACTTTTTCACCAATAAAGAGAGGGAAGCAGGGCGTCCCTCATCCATTAACGTTTGCTTAAAAAACAAGTTTTGACTTATATATGTGGAGAGAAACTGTTAATGGCCACACGTTTGCTCTCTCTTCCTTCCATTCACTTATTTTTCTGACACAACCCACAAGAAGGACCAAAAATAAATAAATAAATAAGGAGGCTTCATAGCCTGCTGCAAGGGTGATGGACCAAACAATGGCAGCAAGCAAAGATGGGACTAAAGTATGCGTAACAGGAGGCTCTGGTTACATTGCTTCCTTGCTTATTAAGAAGCTGCTAGAGAAAGGCCACACCGTCCACGCAACCTTAAGAAACCTTGGTGGGTATCTAATTTTCCTTCAATTTCGTTGGTAATTTTAGAGGAAAATGTCAGGTTTTGGTCAATCTGAGCGAGTGCCTCTCTTGCTTCATCTACCCTTTATATTGCAGAAGACAGGTCCAAAGTGGATCTTCTCAGGTCCCTCCCCAACGCAGATAACAAGTTAGTTCTATTCAGAGCTGATTTATATAATCCTGAGGAGTTTGAGGCAGCAGTTGAAGGTTGTGAATTCGTTTTTCATGTTGCATCCCCAATGCAGGTCATGGAGCTGGATCCCAGTAGAAATACAAGGGTCTGTATGTCCGGTTCATTCAGTGTACTGATTTGCAAATTGTCATGATTCATTCTCCCATGTTTTTGTCTGATTGATAATTAATTGAGAACAGTTTAACGACATGGTTGAAGCAACTGTTGTGGCTTTGAAGGCAATAGCTGATTATTGCATTCAATCGCAAACTGTTAGGCGTCTGATCTACACATCAACCGTGATGGCTTGCTCGACCTTGAATGAAGATGGGGTTGGCTTTAAAGGACCCATGAATGAATCCCATTGGACTCCTCTTCATCTCTCCTTTACATATAGTTGCGACTTTACCTTGGTTTGTACCTTTGTTATTTTTGTTCTTTGTGGATTGATTGAGTATTGTTGTGGGTACACGTTAAAACTTTTAGCAAAATATTACTGCAGGGTGGTCTGAGGAAAGATGTAGGTAGTGTTAATTGCTGCTGTGCTCACATAATGGCTGTTTCTATGATTTGAACCTGTTACCTATATTTACTTCAGTACACCAAGTCTTGCCTGTCGTAGGCAAGACATGAATTCCTAACAATGAGGGTTCTTCTCCCTTTTTTTTTTTATTTTTATTTTTAACTTAGTCTGTGATTTTGCTAGCAATATACCATAGGCAAGACATTAGCAGACAAAGAGGCATTGAGCTACAATGACATTGACGGTGGTAAACTAGAAGTGGTAACTCTGGCATGTGCTCTAGTGGGAGGGGAGACCATTCTTCCTCATGTGCCACCAAGTGTGGGCGATATTCTATCACAGCTTACAGAAGATCCAGTTTATCTCAATGAACTAAAATTCTTGCAAGAACTGTTGGGTTCAGTCCCTCTTGTGCATGTCGAGGATGTTTGTGATGCACTCATTTTTTGCTTGGAAAAGCCATCAATCAAAGGTAGATTCCTTGTTTCCGCTGCCAGTCCAACCATGAGAGAAATTGGTGAGTACTTTGAGGAAAAGTATCCCCAGCTCAAACTCAAGTTTGATGAAAGGTAAGAATGTGTTGCTTTCAATCATGATAGGTTTTACCCACACATAAACAAATGAATTTGATGCGAATGTTAGTGTCAAGAACCAAGTGAGACATGAATGACTTGCATCTTTCCAATGCAAACCCTTTCTCCTTACCTCTCACGGAGGTGTGTACACCAAATTAGAATCTTACAAGTTGATTTTATTATTATTATTATTTTTTTTTTTTTTTGACTCAGAAACATGGGAGAAGGAGTGAAAGCAATCGTATGCGATTCCTCAAAGTTTGAGAAGGTGGGCTTTGAATACAAATATGATATGAAGAAGATTTTAGATGATAGCTTGGAATGCGGGAAGCGTCTTGGAGCTCGATTTGTCCATCACTAGACCTAAACCAAAAAGACAATGAAATAATAAATGGTTATGGCCATCCATTAATATCTCTCGTTATCTTTTATCTTATTTTATTTTTCCATCCATTCTAGCAATTGATAAACTACTCGGTGTTGAATCATGCTTGTGCCTGTCGTATGCTGAGAGATTTTGACAGTGGAATGAGTAATTCTAAACTACTCTTGCAATTTTTTTATTTTTTTATTTTTTTTATTCTTTTGGCATGGATCCATGTTAGTCCGTTTCTAGTAAGTAATTCCAAAAATGTTACGGCTCATCGCCTTCTCCTAAAAGGTACTCATTCACTGCCACCACCGCTTGTATGTTTTAAGATTCTCCTTTTTCTTAAGAATATGAGACCGCTTGAATGTTTCAAGATTCTCCTCTTTTTTAAAAATATGACAATTGGGTAACAAACATTTCGTTTTCTTTAATCAATTTGGAGCTTATAATACAACATTTCGTTTTCTTTAGTCAATTTGGTTGTATCTTTAGTCAATTTGGAGCTTATAGTACAACCGATTGCATTTTGACAATCTTGATAACATGAAGATATTAAACTGGTTTTGATACAAGTAGTAACCAAAATTTTGTTAATTTCTTTAATTTTTGATTTCTTGCACTTTTGTTATGCACGAATCAACAATAGTAGAAATTTTTAGTGATACTTTAAGTTTTTAGCAACATAATTACTTAAACAGGAGTAATTTTGTTTGTAAGCAATTTTATTAAATAATTTACGTGAAGAAGTTGAATTTAGAACAAAAACATCGACTTGTTGACGATAAAATGAATAATTGTTGACAGATGTAGAAAAGTATCACATTTTTGTACATTTGTATTTTGACATAAAATTTTACTTTGTTTCACTGGGAACACCAAAGTGATTAAAAATTTAAGATTTTTATTTTTGAAGTCTTAGTTTTTAATAAATGGAGAGAGTTACACATTATATAATTTTATAATCTAATAAATCTTTTAATGAATAATAATAAAAAAAAAAAAAAAAAAAACAATCCTACTTTGCAGTTTTTGAAAGAAATCATTGAGGGGCATGGATAAAAATCCTTTCGCTCTAATATAACTCTCCCCCAATCATCCAAGGATGCCCTTACAATATTAACTCTAATAACTCATCCAAAAAAAATAAAAAAATAAAAAAGGGAAAAGAAAACACTACAGTAACTTTTTGGGTGATAGGCTTCATTTGTCAACAGAAAGAAAGTACTCCCATCTCCATGACTATAAGCCACTCAGATTTAACCTCCAAGAAAAAGCATTGTGATGGGACCATCAACAAATGATGGTGCCCATGAACTTACTTGTTCTGATTCTTCTTCATTTTGCTTGTATATTCATAACTATAAACCACTCAGATTTAACCCCCAAGAAAAAGCATTGTGATGGGACCATCAACAAATGATGGTGCCCATGAAATTGTTCTGATTCTTCTTCATTTTGCTTGTATATTCATGCCTTGACCACAAACACGCTCTGGTGCCATCATCTAATTAAGTGCAAGACCTTGAAAGTTGAGCCTGATTGGTCTTCATTGTAGACCAACAACCTTCTTTTTTTAAGCTCTATATGAACAAAGAAACCAGCAAAATTTCATGCCCAAAACCAAAAGTTGATGATGTGCAGGTCAGAGTTCTTCAACACCGATGAAGCGGTGCAGGATAAACATCAAGTGGTTGATATCGCAGCTTGTCATTGTGAGGCAAGGATCCCTGCTAAGAATTTCAACAAAACAAAATCACATGACAAAATAATAAACATTCGTTGAAGTTAAACACTCTTCCCCTGTGAAAACCCAGAAGGAATTACAACTGAAATTTAGAGCAAAATGGAACTACTAGTCATAGAGAGAAGGAATTATACGATAACAAGCATGCATCAAGCTAGGTACCATAAAAAACAAAAAAGGGACAAGCAACGAGCATGCATTCGAATTTGCTACATCAACAAATTGACTGGTGCAATATGATAAAGATTTATGTGAAGGTTACAGTTACTCCGTGGATTCTATGATTGGCTCACGATCACAAAGAAGGCGGGAAAACTGTAAAAATGCACAGAAATTTTCAAGAATGGCTTCCCCCAAATGTTCAATGTAAGCCAAGCAAATATTAAATAGTAGCTAGACTTAACAAAGAAAGCTTTCATGTTTTTATGCTTATGCCAAATCAAATAATAATGAACCATCAAATATACTTATGGTCCTATAAATCTCCTCTATAATCTGCTCTAGCATTCAATAAGTACTTCTGGTTGTACTCAATATTCTGTTCTAGCATTCAATACTCTGCTCTAGAGTGAGTTATTAAAGTAAGAAGAAGAAAATGTAGAGGAGTCCAACAAACATGGGCATTTGGTTCCAGGGCACAAGCAAACTTTTAAGTAGAATGGATCATTTAGTTTCAGATTCCATTCAAATTCTAATTCTAATTCCATTTCCTTCTTTAATACAATACTCCAAACCAATGGATCCTTAGTCTAATACCCGTATTGAGTGAATTTTGCCGACTTAAGCTGAGATTGCCATGGTCTTATAAAACTAGCAGTTATCTATTGTTTTAATAGCCAACTGGCAATTATAGCCCTTTATACAATGGTGGTCAAGGAACAAAAATCTCTGTTATTAACTGATAATTTACCCCAGAAGAATTTTATTTTTAAAGAAAATCTCAAACTTCCACTTTTCAGCCCCACTTGTTCTTATTCTTGCTCCACTTTAGTTGCTTGGGAGGGAGCATAGGTTGAGTTAAGCTGATTTGAGTTTTTGTTACTTAGATGGTTTCCAGCAATGATTCATCTTATGTGTGTGCACATACACATCTCAAAATGCAAATAAATTTACAAGTGATCTTATTCATTGTCAAATTTGTTTTGATGTTTCTCTTAGAAGGCACAGCTGAAACAATTATCAATTGCCCTACTGGAAACAAAAAGCAAGGCCCTTCTTACCTTTACACTAAACTAACAAAGAACTAATTACCAGAATTAAAAGGAGAATACCTCTTCTGTGTTTATTTGGAATGGCTTTACAAAATCTTCAAACATTGTTGGAGAAAGTCCCTTCAATATCTCATCAACTTCCTGAATAAATTAAAAAGCACCACATCATAAAGGAGGCATATATTAATCATTCAGTTGGCTGTGAAATTTTCCAGCCAATAAAATGGCAACTGCAAACAATAAAACAGCTCAAGCAAATATCTCTGAATTCCATTAATTGTTCCCAATGTACGAACTTAGACACATGAAAAGAAATCAACAAGCAGCTGGTAAAGTTGGTTCCATTTGAGGGAGGAAGAACAGAGCATAAGAAATTCAACATAAAACCAAATTCCAGACAGGATGAAGACGATCAAGTACTGCAACACTGTCCACATGTTTGACTGACTCAACAGGAGAGATAGGCCCCATCATTCACGTCAGATTATACAGAGTGAACAAAATTTTGAACCAATTGTATTAGATATGCCCAGGGAGCTTTGGTTGGATTAGTTGTATCACTCAGGAAAGAGAACATGCAGTCAGGTTATTGAACAGAACTTCAATGGAAAGAAATGTCCAAATTTGACCTAGATAAGGACTCATGAGCTGCAATACAGTTCAAAAAGTGGGGCAACAAGCAGCACGAAAAAAAGCTCCTAGGCATTAGGCATAGGAGAATCATCATTTTGGTCTTTCATCCATCATTCCAGTTACAATTATTAATAACCACTCTGTATCCTCAAAATTTACAAATATCACCTGCAAAAAATATTATTTATGGCCTGGAATCAAGAATGAGAGATCAAAACTGCAAAAGACAAATACATCTCTGCATCAGTAAGATGCTGGTTTTTTAACTGATCTTATTATGCCCCTTATTTTATTCAATTTCATATAGCCTTGATTCCAAATTTAATTTATTCAGTTTATATACACATAATAAAGACACTATCTGCACCAGTTGTAAAGTTTAAAGAGTGTTTGGGGTCTCACTCAAATTGATGGCTGCTGTAATGAGAGGCAAATAGTATGTACTAATAGAACATCAATTGGTGAACAATATTTTTGTCACTTTGACCTCATTTACTACTGTATCAACCTGACAAATGCAGGGAAGCAAATGATGTTGAAAGGAAAGCAAAAACTGATAATTCAATATCCATGTTTTTTTCATCAAAAATGAACTTCAAAGCAATGAAGAAACCTGCATGATACATCATTAAAGCATTGCAAACTCTTTAACAGTTAGAGTAATATCAGCATAGGATATGATTTAGCATACCAATCCAGTTATCCTTGATTTTTCCAACAGTTCTGTGGTAATTACATCCAGTATCTGCATGTTCTCCTTCAGTCCTTTAATTGCAAGTTCTTCTGTCTCCTCAATGTACTGCACCAACATACAAATATAACTATATTGAGAATTATGATTTTTTTAAAGCAAGAATCACCTTTGTTCTTTCTGATTGTGAAAGAGAATATAACACATTTGCAAGGCATTGTTATATATGATGTGGCAGGTTTCTTCAGTTACTGGATATTCAACCAAGAGAAAAAAAAAAAAGGTGTCTCAATGCATGAGGCTCCTACATTGTGAAGTCTAGAGAACCAGTTAAAAAAAGACAAATTATATAGGAGCAGAAGCACCATTATTAACTTTCAGTACTTCTAGGATTTTCTTATCTTATTTGCTTTTAAGGATATAACTTCAGATAATACAGGAGGTACAATCTGACTCTTGTGTTGGAATTAGATATAGTCATTCAGGTATTTTACAAAGGAATTCACAAGGTAGTTTGGGAATTTTATTATAGTTGGCATTTTGGGCTGCTAAATAAGGGTGCATTCTGTGCTTGAAGGTAGGCTATCATTGACCAACTACGATTACAACACTTTAAACCCCTGTTGAATGTATTGTTCTCTACTTTTTTTCTCAAAGCTACCCCTCTTTCCACTATTCTTATCAATTCTCTATATAGTTTCCCTAACCCACATCATTATCGAGTAGATAATTCATCACAATGCAGGAAACTGATGCAAACCGATAAAGTGTTCCAACTCTTTTAATCGCAATTTTAGAAATCACTTGCAGTGCACTTAGTAAAAAGTGTTATACAAATGTACAGAGAAAAGGAAGAAAATAATTACCCTTGTCAACTCTCGTGTGAATAACTCAGATACTTCAAGTGTCATATTGGCAGGTATCACATGAGGGTCATCCCACTGACATGAAGTAAACAAAAAAATGGAACTACTAAATCAACAAATTGAATGAATACAAGTGTCTGATTCTTGCTTGCACTAAAAAATAATTACAAAATATAGAACATGCCTTATATTTTATTAACTCCCCATCCGGGCTATCAATTTGATCCATGAGTCCAACTCTTCTACTTAGAGCTGTAAGCCCCAACCTTGCATTTTGAGGGCTGATTACCATCTCCCTTGCAATCTAACAAAAACCCAGGGTGAGTCCAGGAACAAGACTTTGAAAAATTGCCTATCAATAAATAACACCAAAAGCATGTTTGGTAAAAATTTTCAAGTGCAAAAATCATACATGTAACAGCCCTTTTATCCTTTTGCTTATTTTTTACCACTCATATTAGATTACAGTTTGCTAGAAATCAACAAAAGCTTTAAGATGCATTTGAGACCAACAGGCAAGTGATCAGGTCCATGCACAATACCAAAACTATCTTCAAAAAGTAGGATGCACAGGTTATTCAAATAACCTTTGTTATTTTTTCAAGATCATCACTTCCTCCATCAGTGATATCATCCCCAAACACAAGACGTTCAGCACAACGCCCACCATGAGCTATCACCATTTGCATTTTCATGTAGCCAAAAGTTGTATAGCCTTGGTCTATCATGTCTTCTCTAGGATAGAACACAGATATTGCAGTTTCCTACTGACACAGGACATGAGAAGATTAATAGGAATGTGTAACAAGCCAATGGAATCCATAAAAATTCCAGCTTTTGAGCAGAAAACTTACCTTACCACCAGGAAGAAGCTGAGAAAATGCATGCCAGTCAAAGTGGGGAAACAAGTGAGCTAATACTATATGACCGGCTTCATGTACAGCAAGAAGTCTCTTCTTTTCAAATGACACCTAAAATGAGAAAACATCAACTCAACGATCAACTCTAAAACAGACTGTACCGAATTTTTCACTTAATAAGAAGCATCAAAAGAGTAGGGAGGCATACACTTTCTTCGCATTTCTGTTGTTCTTCCTCAGTAAGAAGTACACCCATGCCCTCAAGCAGTTGTTTATCTAGCACATCAACAATGTCTTGCTGGCAGATCTTGGAATGCCCTTTCCTCACCTGTGACAAGAATTAGATCAAATGTTACAGAATTGGGAGAGAAGTTACAAAATCTTCAGCTTGTAGAAGTGTTGCACTAGAGAGTGGAAAGCAGCAAGTTGCCAAATCCTGCATTACTTTCCCCCTTCCTCCTTCCCCTTGTCTCTCAAAACACACATTCACCGAATCCTATTTGACATTTTCCATGCTCCCACATTTCTTTGAATTAAAAGCATATATGAAAGCAGGAGTATTGCTTTACTTATCAGATCAATCAGCATTCAAACGAAATTGTATATTTGAGAATATAAACTTACAGACATGATTGCGGCTTCATTGACAAGATTGCGAATATCTGCTCCAGAGAAGCCAACAGTACGGAACACAAGCTGCAAATGAATATAATAGGATAAAAGCAGAAACAACTTTTAATTTGAATACTGCCAACATAAATAAAATCCAACGACAATCTCAAATGCAAAAGAACTAAGCTTTTACTTCATCCATAAGAAATTTGATTCAAATATCAAATAGCTGCTTGGTGCAATGGCAAAATCTTGGGATTGCATCTACAACACCTATTATTACAAGTCACTGTTTATGCTTCCCTTCTTGTAGTCTCTTGTGGAATGTCAATATTTGCATAGCAAGACACTTCAAGTAAGCAATTTGGCCGCATTTTCCCAATAGATTGAGGTTTGAACTGGAAAAATTCTCAGAATGAAGCCAATTGCCTCACTTTAATTTTAAAATTAAAGGAAAAATGCACCTTGCACCTTAGATGCAGAAGGTAAGCAAGTACTTCTGTGCCTAACTATTTTGTGGACCCAAAATTGGGGTTGACATGCATGTCATGAGCAATGGAATGAGATAGGTCCCACTCTAACCCTCTCGGCTGCTCAATACCAATCATTGTTGAAGTATATGGTTTGCAAGACCTCTAGATCTCATAATGTTTTTCATTCAATTGTTTTCCATCATAAGTCATGCACAAATTGGCAAAGCCAGATGGCAATGACAAAGAACACTTCCCAATTTACCTTTCTGAAGTCCACATCTTCTGCAAGTTGCTTTCCAGTACTATGAACATGAAAAATTTGCACCCGCTGGTCTGCATTGGGTAAGCCAATATACAAACGGCGATCAATACGTCCAGGGCGAACAAATTCTAGGTCCAATTCATCTGGCCTATTGGTAGCACAAATGAATATTACGGCTTGTCTAAGTGAAAACCGATCAATGCCAGTTTTCTCCTTCCTATTAAAACAAAATGATCCATGTGAATATGCAATTTGAATGAAATTGAAGAAGGTAGCCATAATGATGGAGCTCAATTGAATTGCACAATTAAGGAGACAAAAAGTTAACACATTCTAATTCTACAAACTGACCACCAATATGGAAAGACAAGGTTTTGGGACTCCTACCATCATTTATTGACAATGGATGAAGGCAAAGACACTAGATGCCAGAGATCAGAAAAGGATAAACCTCGTCCAGCATATTTGAATATGTCACACACTGACCCCCAATCATTTCATGAAATTGTGATGATACACACCAATATTTGTCTAAAAAGATTTATGCATATAATTATAACAGGATCAAGGGTTTTTCTAGTATTTCTTCTAAATTATTCTTGTAAAAAGCCAGAAGAGATGTAAAGCAAGGAAAAAATTCTCCAGAACAAGAGTGCCAGAATCTAAGAGCCCAAGAAAATATTTGCTAATGTTGCAGTGCCAGTGGGCAAACACATGTCAATGACACATAGCAGTCACAGGTCAATGACACATAGCAGTCTAATGCATCATGCAAGTTCATTTCAGATAGACCTCCAGTTTTTAAGGAGAACAAGAAGATGCATAAGTGTCAAATTTTCAATCAGCGATACTCACTCCCCATCAAGCTGTGCGATCAGGGCCTCAAATGTCGCTCTTCTTCGAGGATCCTTCCTTGCATGCCTTCCAGCAATAGCATCAATTTCATCCACAAACACAAAACAAGGAGCCTACACAGAATGTAAATTAGTATGACCTGTAGTGACCTGGGGTTCAACAAATCTGAATTATGACAATCAAAAGGAACAAAGCATAATACAGCTATAGAGATAATGGGTCTGTAACCACTTTTTAAGAAAGAGGGATACACTTAAACACTTGCACAAGCACCAATACATGGCTGGAATTAATGACAAAAACATTATCTATGGGAAACTGCATTTTCAAAACAATCATAGAATGCTTACATTTCTCCTAGCAATAGAGAACATCTCATTGATCCTTGCAGCACCACTTTTCTCACTGTCTGTAAACTCTGCACCTGAAGCAAAGACAAAAGGCAATCCACTTTCCTTTGCCAATGTTCGCGCAAACAATGTTTTTCCAGTTCCAGGAGGTCCCGAAAGAAGAACGCCCTGTCATGCAGGAAATTATCTTGCACATCATGTTTCTCAACATTTTAAAAATTTTAAGCACATATGTCAGTCTTGCTTTCTTGAGCCAAGTTACAAAAAAGTACCCGAACAAACTTCACCCCTTTTTCATAATATTGCATTGGATTGCCCATATAAATCATTATCTCATCTAGAAGATCCCAGACATCACCTCCAAGCACCACTTCCTTATACATTGATTTTGCGTCACCAACATCCCCAACAGGCTGGATTGACCAAAAGATGAAGGCCAGTGATAATTTGAGGAAATAGAGGTAGATGGGAAATTGGGGAATGAAGGAAGAGACAATACCAGAATAAAATTTTCCGCGTATGCCATGTCAAAAAGTTGGTTATACTTTTTGTACAGAAAACGTTTAGTAGTTATGGTTAGCAGCATCACAGACTCCCTTATCAGCCACAGGATCAGTAGGCCTGGTGCCAATGCAATCACAACTTTCAAAAAATAATGAATCTGCCGCTTCTGAAGGAGATCTACCTCAACTCCAGAACTTGTTATGATCTCAAACAAGTAGGGATCGAGGGGGATGTCAACCTATCAAAATTCAAGTAACAATCAGTAATCCTAAGCCAACAAGACAAGTTGGTTAGGTCTTTCTGGTAGCAGCAACGAAATAGTAAGACTTACAACATATTCTAATGGAAACCCTTCTTTCATGGTTACATACAGCCTTTTCAGGTCTTCTGTGAAGACAACAGCAGCAACCTGTTAGAAGGAACTCACAGCATCAGAACCATCCTGCATATCAATAACTGGAGGAAAACTGGATACTGAAATATCATTGATAAGCAGAATCTGCATCTTCATAAATATCACACCCCTGTATGTATGTTTTCTATTTCTCAGCTTGTCTGTTACCAATATAGCATGCTATGTATCAGCTTCTAGCAACTGGCCATGTCAACCAGTTCTGATGGAAAACATAAACAGAATAAGAAAACAAGAGGAAAAAATAAAAGATAAACCTTAAACAGTCTTCTTATAGATTGCTACTTCTCAGATAAGGAAAGTTTTAATTCACATGAAAACTTTGAACCTAAGCCACATGCAGGGTATGATTATCACAAGTGATGCAGATGAATCTCCATATGGAAGGTGAAAGAAGCAAATAAAGCACTTACCTCAGAGCAGTCAAGCTTTTGAAGAAAATAAGTGTATGGAAGTTTGGGACGATAGCGCCACCATCTTTTAGATATCCATAAAGCCCTTGTTCCCTGTGCGTCTGTCGCCTTCTCTACCACTTCCTTGCGAAGACTGTCTTCAACCTCTTTCATGTCAAATTCAACTACATACTTGGCATTTGCAGAATCTACTTGCTCAGTTAATTTCTCCTTTCTCAGAATCTCCTTCCATACATGAAGCCTTTCACGCCACGTTCCTTTGTTTTCTTCAGCTTCACCATTTATAATAAAAAATTTAAGCAAGAACACACAAAGTAACATCACAGTAGCATAAAATTTATTGTCCAAGCTGTGGTCAAATGTATTAAGTCAACTAAACCTTGGTTCCCCCTATTAGCCAGAGTTACCAGTCCCTGAAAAAGAGAATTAAAATGAACATACCCAAACACTCAGATTACAAAATTATGAGCAAAACATCACCAAAGTTTTATAGTTGCTTGGCAAAGTGAGTTCAAAGCCAGTATTTTGGATGGGGAAGACAAGAACAATCAGAATCCATCCTTAATTATATGTCAGGAACTTTTTGTGACCTTATCCTCTGCAGATATAGGCATAATGCCAAGTACTTGTTATTCTGCTTCTTTTAAGGGCATTCAGCTTCAATAAAGGATATCCTCCAAGTACTTTGGAAAAAACCCCAAAGATGCCATCACTAAAACACAGGTCACTAGTCCATTTTGTTTATGCCAACAAGCCAAAACGTTTGAAAAAGAGAGTCGTCTTAAGTTTAGGACAAGCCAAAGTTTCATGGAAAGGCTAAGAGATTTGTAAATACAAGGGGTAATATTAATAGAATATCATTTGTCTGCAAATTACAAGGGTGAAACAATATGCATAATTTTATAATCTGGCATTAACAGAAATGCAACATTTCTCTCTTATTCATTGGCAATACTATTAATCTATAGCATGCAGTAAATTCAATCAAAAGATTCTTCCAATGGCAATTATACTCAATCTAACTAAAGAATGAAAAATATAAGAATAATAAGAATGCAGAATAAATATCCAAACTTAATACATTGAAATGTGCATCATATATATGCACTTGCACACATAAACAGTTGTCAACTGACCCAAAATGCCCAGATCATTCTTCAATTCTTTTTTTTCTTCTGCACTCAATCTAATATTATTGTCAATGATTTGTTTCACATTTTCCTGAGGAGGCTCTCGATCATCATCCCATGCATCTTCTCCAACATAGGAAGTGTCATGAATCAATGTTCCATCAGGTTGTTCTACAAACTTCTTCATTTTCAAGCCTTTGGGTGTTGCCCTCCTCCACATGCCCTTCTTAAACCTGCACTCAGAGAAAAGAGAAAAAAATTGAAACTGAATCAGGCATCCAAAAGCAAAATTTGTTCCCTAACAGGTCCACTAAAATGAATCATCCATGGTCTGCATGGTATCTCTCTTCATAGAAAAATGTAAAACAATATTTATTTGTTTTTACAAAAACTTTTTCAATAATTAATTGTTCCCCCTTACACATTTTTCAAGTGTAGCCATGAAGCTAACCAGAAAAGGATCTTCAAATTACTTAGTGGCCTTCATCCTGTTCAATTGACAATCTTTATTGCCTCTAAATCATACACATGTAGGCCTATCTCTCTTTTTCTTTCTTCATTCTTCTTGTTTGAAATCTAAACCATCCCATGAAGAATGAGAGGCAAGCAAAAGATCCTGCTTTTTTGGCTATGTTTGCTGTTGTCTTTAAAAAATTGATGTTTTTTTATGCACACATCCATGGATACACAGAAGTATTTGAAATCAGAGTGAAGGAATGGCTTTTACGGCCTCATTGGTAGAGAGCAGTATGGTTTAAGTGGTTCACTGGACAAATTTTAAGAATCTGATGGCACTCTGTAACTCTAGTTAGTTATGAAAGATTTTTTATTATGATAGTTATGAGTTGCACTAATCTTCATACCATGGTGCATGTACAATGAGATGGTTTTTCCAATAATTAATTCACAATTAAATACAAGAGCAACATGATTCAAGCTCATGATCACTTGGTCATGAAGGCTCTAAAAACATGTCAAGAAACCAATCCATCTAAAAGCTCAAACTATTAGGTGAGGCCTAAGATATGGATTGCATATTATACTTTTAACACCAAGAAAAAAAATTAGTATTCCTATATCTTATGGATAATTGGCTCGAATAAAGTAGAGTGGAAGAGAAAAAATAGTTCATATAACCAACACCGCCTAGGTTTAGAATGAGATTTATTTCAGCACAATTGAGCTCAAGCCTCTAGAACTCAGCTAATTTTAATGGTGTACTCTGAAATAAGCAAATTCAAACTCACTGTTACACATTGATGGGGAAAAATATGCATAGAGCTAAAAGGAGGAATCCAGACCACAAAATGCCAATCCTTTGGATTCTGTCTGTTATAATCACATCATATCATACTGGGAAAAAAAAAAATTTCCTCAACTCATAAGAATCATAGAATCACCAACCACAGAATCATGCTTAACACCAAGTTCAGCCACAACAAGCGATTCCACCATAATTTGTCTTGTATTTCAGCAGAAGCTGCCAAATTCTCACTCCCACACTTTACAGGAAAGAGTAGTTTGAAACATTTTTATCTCAAATGACATTTGCTACCATTCAACTTTTAATATTCATATAGGACACAACTGAGCCTAAGACAATGCTAGACCACAAAACTTAAGTAGCATTGCAGTTCTGCTCAAAATCTAGAAACATTTGAACCATAGAACAGAAAAATAAGCTTTCAATATCAAAAATCCATAAAACACCATGACCATTTTAACAATTTTATGAAGTACAATGGAAAACAGAGGCACAACATTCGGGATCAATAATAATCTGAAGTTGCAACTGGAGGAGATAAGCAAATGTCACTCGTAAAGAAAAGTTATGGTCTTGGATGAAGGATGGCACCATATAAACCTTGAGTTAGACATTGTTTCTCAAACCTTTCTTTGGTTGACGGGACTAGAACTTATGATGAACCCTGAACCCATTACATCCTTCTATAGCTTAACTTAAGAGTTCAAAGGCAGCTATCATAACAAAAAATCACAGCCTATACACAAGTGATAAAATGAATTCAAACAACACATAAAAAATAGTGGTATAATAGCATGAAATTGCTATTACTCGTAGAATCATAATTGTGTACATATTCTTGGGAAGGAAAATATACACCTTGATTTTAGAGGCATGCAATGAACAAAAATAAAGGGATACACATTGAATGAACCACCTTTTTATGCATAATAGGATTATAAGAAATCTGATAAGCTTCTTAAATGGAGAGACAAAGTAAATGTTTCCTGGAAATTGCATACGGAAACAGAATGAGAAAGTGAAACATACTTTCTGACATTAATAGGAGATGGCTCGGGAATCAATGCCTCCATATAAGCTTCTGCTAACTCCCTTCTTTCACGATTTAGATAAGGGGTTCGAATGGCAACATATATTCTTTGACAAGAAAACATCACCGCAAGGATATAGAGAACCAACATGCCAGCTCGTCTAGGCTCCCAATTGCTGAAGTCCTAAAGAGTATCAGATAACTAACACAGTTTAGCTTCTTAGTGAGCGTTTGCTTATGGAACCACTAATTTTTTTTTTCTTAAAAAAATAAATGAAATAAAGATTTACTTACCTTCCAAAAGATAAGATAAGTCCAAAAAGAAAAATAAAAAGAAAAAAAAGAAGTAAACTTACTTACCTTCCAGCGCTCCAAACTATTCCAATCCACAAGCTCGGTGCTCAACCTGGTAAACTCATCCTCGCCCTTCTTGAACTCACCCTGAACTCGCTCCACAAACTCACCCATCTTCAAGCTAATTCCATCCAACTCAACCCCAGTTTCCCTCTTCAATGACTGGCCAAGTTTCAACAAGAACTGCTTAGTTCCAAGCTTAACAGACTCAGTCAAAGTCGGCCAAGAAAACCCACCGGACCCATTTGGGCTTGCAGAAGAAAAAACTCTGAAAACGGGTTTCCTGCGGGAAATTGTTGTGGGTCGTCTCTTCGTGGGATATTGACAATGCACGCAAGATGTTTGATGATCGGTCTGCGATAGCAGTGTAAAACAAGACGAGGAAGAGAGAAGTGGGTTGTGCTTGTATGTGAGACTTTGGCTCATTTTTATTTTTATTTTTTCCCTCTTTCTGGTGCTGGGTCTGATTGATTTGTTAAAGCATTCAGAGGATTTTTATGACTTCTGCTTTGAAGGGTTTTTTTTTTCTTTCTTTTTTCTTTTGTGTGGAGGTTTTATCTTCTTTCAAGCGAGGCAAGGAAGAACAGTTTTTCAGTATTATTATTACTATTATTATTTTCTTTCTTTTTCCCTCTCCTCCTCGCTAAAACGGCAGGGAAAATATAAATAACTACAAAATTAGTCCTCTATCTTTTCAAATTATATCGATTCGGTCCTCAAACATTACTCTTTTTCAACGTTGAAGTCCTCTGTAGTTTTTTTTTATTATTATTTTTTTTATGGGATATAAGATAGTGTATCCTCTAAAATTTAAAGTAACAGAATATAATATTTCAAAAAATTATGTGAAAATAGATAACGTATGTACGCCTGTGGTAGAAGGATCCAACTCACCATATTACTCTTGTTGGTTAAATTGACTTAGGGGATCAGTTACTTCTATTTTTTATTGAGCAACAAAACGAAACGTGGAGAAATTTAGATTCAAAATGTTTTGAAAAAAAAAAAAGAAAGAAAAGAAAACACTATACTATAAATTATTTAGGATGTGTTTAAGAAATAAGATTTTTTTTCTTTTTTTTTCAAGTTCAGTCCTTTATGTTCAGAATGGCTTCTTTTATTATCTACCTTTTCCGGGCGGTCCTTTGTGCTCATTTTCCATATGTTCAGATTCTCTTTTAATTATAGTCCTAACATACCACATGATGGGGGATGGGGGAAGTAAACCATTTTCCTGAACATGGATGGAAACTGTGAAATTGGCACCATGAAGTGACTGCTCATTGTTTGGTATCTATGTCAATCGTGATTTTGATTGCCAGCACCTGGTGGAAGGTAAGCCAGGTCATCATCATCATCATCCGGGTCATGTTTCTAGCGGTGAGACACACCAAGTATGCTATGCTGTGCATTGTCTCCACGTAAAGATGCAAGTACATAATAATGCATTCAACCACGTCTTCACCTACACGTCAAAATTCAACTTCCGGCCCCTGTCAACAAAAACGAAGAGTTCAATTTGTCTTAATGGAAGACAGAAGAAGACAAATTTATGTAAACAATAGCTTCAATAACCCATCAGATTCCTTTAAAATCTCTTCTCATGCTCCTCTTGCAAGATCTATAAAAACAGTAGCCACCATTGTCATTCCACCACGCACCACCCCAAATAAATAAATAAAAAAAAAAAAGAGAGAGAGAGAACAGAGGACACATGTTGTTTTCTGAAAGTCAAAACATACAAGCCCATATATGAACTAGCTGCCTCATGCTTGACTATGCATAAATCACTCGGTTTTGCAATTACAAGGACTGACACTAAGCTAATACCTCAAAACAGACATTAAAAGACTAGTAG
Source organism: Kandelia obovata (assembly GCA_021464305.1). NCBI lineage: Eukaryota > Viridiplantae > Streptophyta > Magnoliopsida > Malpighiales > Rhizophoraceae > Kandelia > Kandelia obovata. The sequence goes on from CM038482.1 coordinate 4,809,684, forward strand.
GATTCCAATCCTAAGATCATCAAAGTATGTACTGCACACCCATCACAGTGCGATGCCCCAAAGCATCAATTATCACTTGGCTTCTGTTGAGGTTGTTGCTGCTGCGGCTGTGCCTGAGGCCATGGCATGAATGCCACCGGCGGATGAGGCTGTTGGGCTCCATAGGCTGCTGCTTGATCAACTGGTTTCCCCATGATCATCCCCGGAGGTCCCACTGGATGCTGCGGAGGGACGTAATAATAGGGCATATCTGAAGGGGAACCAACAACTGGGATTGTTGCTTTAGTGATTCCCAGTCCCTCCTCTTTCAGCTCATCTCTCGGGATAATATCAACCAAGAAATCAAAAACATCAGTTCTGGAGATGGCAGCAGCAATATCATTTTTCTGCAAAGTCCTCCTTTTATTTTCTTCCGTGTGGATCCAAGAGCGCAAAGTCAGCTCCAAGATGAACATTTCGCATGCCTTGGCAAATATAACAGGAGCCTCGGCAGAAATCATCCGGACATCTTCATCAGCTTTCATTATTTTCTTGATCCGAGCAAGCGGAAGGGTGTGTGTCTTGAAGTCGGTTGTCTGCTCAATTTCTTGCATTTGGTTGGCCCAGAACAGTTGAAGCTGCTGATGTTGTTGCTGCTGCTGCTGCTGTTGGAAGTGCTGCACTTGTTGGTAGGTGAGCTGGTGTGGGGAACTAGAAAAGGTGGTTGTAGGTTGAGTTGGGGAAGGGATGGCTACCGTAGGAGTTCCAGAAGCCACCATTGTGGCCGTTTGGTAGGGGTTAGTGCTATAGGTCATCTGAACTGCTCCAGATGCCCCTCCCATGAGAGGCTGCTGATGTTGCTGCGGCTGCTGCTGCCGATGGTGAGATTGCTCAGGTTGATCCATAGCCAACTATAGAATTCCTGCCACCTGTGTGTCACTATTCACTAATCATTACACAGTATGGACAAACATATAACAACATCTGCCCAGAGCTAATCTTATCATGGATCCAAGCATATTGCAATAAATGGCCAAAATAAAAAGAAGCACCCAGCTAGAACTAAAATTATGCAGCCAACAAATAATTCTGATTCATTCAGCCATCAGAAAATCTGAACATGAATTAGATGGCTAAATCTTTGATTGTTGGAGAAACACTGGCACTAAATGTCTCCATTTATGGAATCTTTCCACCAAAAGTGACATGAAAGGGGAAAGGAAGATGAGACTAAACCAGGGAATAGGTTATAGAGGGCCATCTTACAACCAATCTCTCATTTTTATCTTTGGTACAGATTGGGATGCACTCAAATCAAATGGAAAATATGGGAATGAACCTGTAAAAGATGGGGCAGGCCACATCTGGCATATTGTACTTTTTCCATGTGTTTACAATGCTCATAGTCAATCCTTTTAGAGTTGACTATAATTATGATACAACTTTCAAGCGACCATATCAAGCATCCATCCAAGAGATAATACAAGCACTAACCATTATGGCAAGACCAAGATATTAACTATAAAAGTATAGCCAATTACACTTTCTAGCTTCACAAGCACACGTGCATGACATATGCTCTCCGTCTCTCTCTTCTTCCCCTCCCCCCCAAGGTCACAAAGGTACATGTCAAAAGATTTGCACCTAAGTGACCAACTGAGTCCTAAAACTTGTTGTGTAACAAATAAATATCCCAAAGAGAATGTCAGCTATATATCCCCTTGTCTGAAGAATTAGTTCTAGAGAACAAACCCTTTGTTTGTTGTTCTTTTGTGCAGGCCATACACTTTTAGAGTGTGTGCATGCCCCAGCAGTATAATTAAACACTTGCATGAAAGAATTTTTAACAATGAACACTCAGAGAAAACTGAGTTTAACAGACCTTTGCACTCCAGATGGTAGTAACTAAAGAAAGCAATCAAAAGCACATTAAAGTTCTGAGAGACAGGGGAAACAGTAAAAGGCATATTCCTCTCTCGTCAATTATCTGGTGAAAAGCACACAATGCAAGTAAACATTCTGATTGTTGTTTCCTTCTCTTCCACTTCTTCAGCTTCAAATGAAACATGATAGCTAAAAGTGCTATAATTCAATTTGAATCAAAACCCATAAACTAGAAGACAGTGAAAAGAAATCCCTAATTCTGGATCAGAAATTGGAGTATAGGCGCATGAAGAACACATGCATGCATATAATCCAGCACATTAATTAGCTGAAACAGATTCAAATAAAGGAATCTCTTGAAATAAACCCAATAACATAACCCAACCATGTTTTCTATGAAAAATTAAAAGACCAAAGTCTGAGATTTTCTGGCAATCCACGGGTCTCCTTTAAATTTTCCATCACTAGATCACTAAAACTGAAAAAAAAAAAATACCACTACTCAGCAGAACTAAAGACAATTAACTCTTTGCATGTAACTTAAAAATATAACCCAATTCAGTGTTTTTGAATCCAAACAACTAAAGACTTTTTTTTTGGTGTGAAGGGGGTGGAGGAAGCATAGGTGAACCAGAGAAAAGGAAGGAACTTTATTTTCTTGCTCAAATTTGCAACTAAAAAGTCCTAAGCTTCCCTCTCCTTTCTTTGTTTAATTGTCACACCTCCGTACAAATTTATAAAATCGGACATGCAATTTCTGTAAAGGAGAAATCCAAGCAAATCAAAAGAGCGAAAAACATTGGAAGACCCCAAAAAAAAATAGAAAAAAGGAAGAAGCCCCATCAAATAAAAGCATAGAAGGAAGTTACCTATCAATTATCTGAGCTGAATATGTTATCAGGGTTCCTTCAACACCGCCAGAAACCCTAAGTGAGAGAAGGAAAAACTTCAGAGAGAAGGAGGGGTGGAGGATTAAGGGGAAGGATCAAGAGAAGAGAAGCTTCTTAAATTTACAGTACTTAGTGTGTGTGTGTGTGTGAAAGAGAGAGAGAGAGTACTGGCGGTATCTGTTCTATGCCACGCGCCAAGCAGCCAGAGTTCTGACCAAAGTGGAATTAATGTTAAACTACACATGGGTCAAATTTAGTGGATCTTACAGAAGTGGAGCATGCTCCAGTAAAGCACGATGACGTTTTACTGAAAACGACAGCGCATGCTGGAGAGTATATTCGTTATTCTTGGAATAGAGGAAAAGAAAGTATTGTGGAAGCCAAAATATGTTTTGTAGTAAAGAAGATTTTGAAATTTAAATTCATATCTTTTTTTTTTTTTTTATCTTTTGTAACATTGAAAAAAGAAAATAAATAAATAAATACATATAAGTTATCAGCTAATAAAACAAAACAAGTAAATATCAATACACTTAGAACAATAGACTCCAAATCAAAAGAGCCATATATTGGAATGCTCTAAACTCATTACTCAAATGATCAATTTCAGGATACGAACTTTTGTATTGTTGTTTATGGCAATGGACTCTTAACTTAATAGTAGCAGTAGTAGTAGTAGTAGTAGTAGAACGCCAATTCAATTTTAAGTCAGAATAAAATGTCCTGTGGTTTGTACCGCCAGCTCAGGCCGTACCAATTTCGAGGTCACAAATGGACCTAAGGCCGATTTATCCAGTGGGTCAATTTATTTTCTTCAAGGACCATGTGAAACTAGGCCTGGTCCATGGCCTAATGGACTGTGTCAATCACCAACATGACATGATCCAACGTATGTTGGGTAAAATGACTCCATACGAAAGCAATGAGTTTTGAGTTTATTAGTATTTAAGTGATATTTAAAATTGAAAGCTTTAAGTTTGAGTCGTACGAGTACTGCCATGCCATTTTGATCACGAAAACGTCCTTTGCATTACATTTTCTCTAAAGCAGTCAACGCATATTAAGAAAAGAAAAGAAAAGAAAAAAAAAAAAAACAAAAGAGGGGATGGGGGAGGCAAAAGTCCAGTTTGGGAGCGAATATCGATGATGACAAACAAGTATAACTGGCTGGAGAGCACTATTAGACAAAATAAAATCCTTAAAAGGGTCAGTTGTCTGACTTACATCGAGGTTTGTATTTCACAGCAACGCCATGCATCGAAGGTTGTACGACCCCACAAAACTAATAAAGACACTTCATCTAGTCTCAAATAGAATAGATAGATAAAGAAACGAGATGGGACCTAATAGCCCAAACTAGCTTGAACAAGATGGGAAAATAGAGCAACAATCTACACCAAACTTGTTGGGAATCATCTCAGTGTCAGTGTTTCGAATGAGTATTTCTTATAAGTTGTTTCACTTTTACCTGTTTTTTTCTTTTTTAACTTTTTCTGTATTTGTGCTCCGAACATGTAGTTTGATGACAATTGTTTCATGAGTTCCAAGGTTTAAAGATGCTGTAAAGGGGTAGATAACAGGTTAAGGTAATATGACTTGCAATTGAACATTGACCCCTGATGGATGTGCCTGCTCATACATGCTTTAAACTCCCCGTGGCAATAATATTTAATTTGCCTCCCAATTGTAATACTTTGCATTTTCTGAACTTTTCTATTGGAAAGAATTATGGAGACAAACCTTACAATTTTTAAAATGTGTACCAATAATCTCACAGAATAGACTATAATTATAAGACAAATTTGTTTGCATCTTTACAAAAGAAAATTTTCTTATTGATCCTTGTTTGAGAGAAGGGAACATAATACTTATAACATACCAATTATCAGTTCCCACAATCTTCGGGGTACTAGGCCATTCACTTATTTTGCTAAATCCTTCAAGAAACAATGCAATCCATGGATGGATGGATCTCCTTCCCAATGAAAGACAGTCTCAACCATGATCTTGCAATCAGAATGTTTTGTCCTGCTAGAGTGAAGCAAGAACAAGGAGCAGGGGGTTTGAGGAGACAACAAATGAGATTGAAATTTTCTCCTTTTCTGATGATACCATTACATGACGGGTGCACACTATCTAATTCTCGTATTGTTAAGAAAGAAGGAGATCTTGGATCAGTATTACTATACACCCAACGGGTACCTTTTGGGATCTCGTGACAATTAACACTCCTCAACGTAGATGCTTCTAAGGTGGATGAATTGGTGGATGGCTTCATCAATGTGGATCAAAACATCAATGACGGACAGCAAGTCCCCCGAGAACCAGGTGGTCCTTGATCACTTTCAAGAAGAGACAGACACGTATTCAATGATGAATAACGCATTTGCAGATGTTCCAGTGATCATAGAAGGGGGTAACATGGAGATGGGTGGCCTGGTTGAAGATTTTGCAGCTGTTCCTGATATGGTACCTAGTGTGGAGGGGGTGAGTCGTGGAGTAGACCAGGGCCTTCATTTGGTGCACTTGTTGCTAGCTTGTGCTGAGGCTGCTGGCTGCAGAGACACACGACTAGCAGAAACCATGCTTGGCCAACTTTGGGCTTTGGTTAATCCGTGGGGCGAATTAATTGCAGGGAGTTTCTCATTGCTTTGCGGTGGGATTGAAGGCTAGATTATCACTTCTGCAAAATGTTAATGCAAATGGTACTGTTGATGTTTCGGTGATCAGTACTGAGCAGAAAATGGAGGCCTTTCAACTTTCCTTACATTGTTCTTGGGTTCATGGCAGCAAATGAAGCTATATGTCAAGCAGCACAAGAGGACTCATTGCATGTTATTGATATAGGGATGAAGAAAACTCTTCAATGGCCTTCGTTGATAAGAACTCTAGCTTCAAGGCCCGAGGGCCCACTGAAACTCCGGATCACCAGATTGACCAACGGTAAAAATTTCTGAGACCTTGAAGCTAGCATGAAAGCACTCATTTGAGGATGCTAGTTCTTCAGGCATTCAATTAGAGTCTAACACTATATCAGAGCCTGTTACATAATCACTTTCAACCAGAGAAAATCTCCAGTTAAGAGAAGGCGAAACACTATTTGTCAATAGTATTTTGCACATGCACGAGTTTCCCAACGAGAGTGGAGGCTCCCTCAAAGCAATTCTACAAGCCATCGAGAAGCTGAGCCCACCATTGCTCTCGGTGGTGGAACAGGATGCAAACCACAATGGCCCTTTCTTTCTTGGGAGATTTCTTGAGTCTCTCCATTACTATTCTGCCATTTTTTATTCCCTTGAAGATAGTCTCCCCCCGCACAGCCCGCCGAGGACAAAGATAGAGAAGCTTCACTTTGCAGAGGAAATCAGCAACATTATAGCTTATGAAGGTTCAGATAGAATAGAAAGGCATGAGAGGCTAGACCATTGGAGGAGGCAATTAGGGGGATATGGGCTTCGGGTAATGGGGTTAAGTGCAAGAGCCAAGCTAGAATGATGCTGTTTGTTTATGGCTGTGACCGTGACACTCTTGCTAATTAAAAGGACCATTAAAAAGATCATTAAAAGAAAACAAGTGTTTCCGATTCTATGAAGTTGGTGAAAAAATAAGATGCAATGGAATGCAATAGACTATACTTTCTCAAGTTCTCTCTAACAACTCTGCAAGAAATTCAGCCAAACTTATCTCTTTAAACCCCATGTCGCATTCTCTCAAACATGGTTGAAGTGCAAACTATCCTTATCTAGGACTGGTCACATTAATCTACAATCTGTTTACAGATGTATAAAACAAGAACCGCAGGAAGTGCCTCGCAACAAAATCATATTTATGATTATACGAAGCTCCTTTTTTAATGCTAGGAAAGAGTCCTGAAGTCCATAAACCAGCCCTTTGAACCATACCTACTTTTTCTATATGAAATTATCTTAAGAATATATACTTCTTTAACTAGAATATTCATCTAGATTAAATTCAGTATAACTAAAAGCATTTTGATTTATCCCCCCAAGTTCCATACTTTCAGATTTGGAGGACAAAGTCACGTCAGTGAAAAATTGTAAGATGACACCCTGACAATCATAATACTGACCAACATAGGTGGTTAAAGTAAACTGGTCAAAGCTCATTCAGAAAATCCAAACTTTGAGACCAGGTATCATCTGTTTTCTGCTGGTAAACCAGGAGCTAGCTATTATACTACCAAAAGTGACTAACAACCACCGGCCTGCACCAAAATTCCTTCCACTACTTTGAGTTATCTAAGCAGAGGAAACAACAAATATTCAACCCAATGAGCAAGCACAGTGGTCTAAACAGCAATGCAAGGTCTTTCCGTATCTGCTCTTTCATCTCCATTTTCTCAAAAACTTCTCATGCAAAATTCAAACATATTTTCCCCTTTGGTTTCAGCATGCACATCCCAGATACAACTAATAACAGTCTTTCAAACTTTAACCTCTAGTCAACATGAAATTTCCAGAACTAAAGCACCTAAAACCTCAGATTTTGAGCTTTCCAGATAACTTAACAAATATTTGATAAGGCCAACTTTGTCCACAATCCTTGGTATCATCAGGCCTTTGTAAAAATTCAAACACAACCTATTGGTCAGGACCTAATAATAGACTTAAAACCAATGATAAATTGATAATAACCCTGGGAACAGCGCAAAAGGCAAAAGCTTTCCATTCTTAATAAAACATTTTGGAAATATATATATATTGGATAATTATTCTAGAGAGAAGCTCTTCCATATCAAAAAAAACATAAATGGAAGTCGGCTTCTCCCTTGTACTATGTGATACAAATCTGTCTCTGCTGTGGACATTTTAAGGAATCAACCATGTGACAAAGTGGAAAAAGCAGCATGGAAAGGAATTTTCAGACTGTTACTTTGATGCTCTGTTGCCAATCCCTTTGGATTGGCCAGCAGCCGTTGACATAATGCGCAAACGACTGGAAACTTCTGTAAAGGAAGGTCTGGATGAAGGAATAGGGGCCCAGCACTGCTCCATCAACCTTCTCCATTCAGGATCACAGAAACTTGGAATGGTTGGCCTCAAGGTGTTATTTACAATTCCTCCTGCACATCAAGAGATATTTCAAACAATCTAGCTCATGCCCACAAGTGATTCACTGTTGATCTTGATAATTTGCAAATAAAGAATTGATTGTGACACCAAGAGCTTTATTAAAAGAAGATTGAATATATAATGGGCATGTAATTAAAAGCTTTGACTCATGCAGGAACATTTGCATAATGCAAGTGGTAACAACATAAATTAACCTTTTAACATTGGGCAATGGGAGACATTACGATGCTAAATTTTGATTTGCACAAACCCAGAGAAGATAAAGAATAGAAAAGCACTAAAATCACACCTATGATTGCACCATAATGCATGTTGGCGTAAGGCTCCTCACTGGTGAGAATCTCCCATAAGACAATGCCAAAGGAGAACACATCAACCTAAGGATCAGCATACATGCAAGAGATTGTAAGGGAAACAATAATTCAAGAAGTGAAGATTATGTAGAGGAAGATAATATTGACTCCATATAAACCAAATTGCTATATTGGTTTTTCGGTCTTTCTAGTGATAAATGAATGGTGCATGCATGATGACATCTAGTAAGCCCAATCCAAGTAAAGCATAGTTCGGAATTTCTGCCATCTTTATAAACTCCCACATCAAGGAGGGGACAGAGAGAAAATTTACCTTTTCAGAGACCTTGTTGCTGCTACCATTTAGCAGCTCTGGGGCCATCCAGGGCAAAGTGCCCCGTACACCTCCGGAGACTAAGGTATTTCGCTTGATTTTTGACAGGCCAAAATCACCAACCTGTGTCATCAATTCTATTAGACTGGTTCATAAATGAGCATCAAAATTTTAATGCATCAGCTTTTTGGAAAGCCAGTAGAGCTTACCTTGCAGATTGGTCGTTGGGGATCTTTCAAGTTTACAAGTAAGTTGTCACATTTCAAATCAAAGTGCACAATATTCTTTGAGTGCAGATATTCCATTCCAAATGCAGCATCCATAGCTATCAATAGCCTCTTGTGATTATCTAAATACCTATAAGTTCACAAAAGATGAAAATGTAATGAGAAGCAGAGAGTTATAAGGGCATAAGCTGACCCAAATTAGAAACTTTTTGAACCAATGCCAAGATCTCACAATTCATGATTTTGTGCATATCCAAATTCTTGGTAGGTTTTATATATATAAAAGATTTTTTATGACACTGCAAGAAGCCAATAAAACTCTGAAACAGTATGCATTGCCGTGAGATCACAAGAGGAAAACTGAGATCCAAGACCGTGTAAGTATGGGATTTACCTATCTTTCCGTAGTAAGACATGCCTAAGAGAACCATCAACCATGTATTCTGTCACAGTAGCTAGGGTTCCCTCCGGTCCATCTTGCACAACACCATAAAATGCCAGCACATTTGGATGGTGAAGCCTTGAAAGGATTTCAGCTTCATGCCAAAACTCAAATATCTGACAATGGCAATGAGATAGTTTATAACTTGCAATTAGTACCACATCAGTATAGAAAACACTAAAAAGAACCAAAGAGGAGACAACAATGAATCCATCGCATGAAAAAGTTAACAAATCTTAGTAGTTGAGAAACAATTACCAATCTCTCTTGCTCTGATGATCGACCAGTGAAGCAGATCTTCTTTATCCTCTTAATGGCAACATCTGTTCCCTTCCATTTTCCATGATACACAGTCCCAAAACTGCCAGAACCTAATTCTCTCAGCTCTTCAAGATCTTCGTTTTTTATAATCTGCCGTATAAATCAAGAAAAGAAGAAGAAAATTGACTCACAAACTTCAGGGAGAAGCAATGAATAGAGGAAGAAGTGTTATAGATACAACTGAGAGTCAGTAGCCCTTTATAGCTCAACTAATTGAAAACCATTGTATGTTAATGATTTAAGCACACTTAAAATGAAAATTTTGAAAGGTGGAAATAAAAAAGCAAAGAAAACAAAATAGAGGAAGCATGGTAATCACATCCAATAGATATATACACCATACCTGCAAGGTATTGACGTCAAAATCACCCAAAGAAGGATCAAAAGGAGGTAGGCCAATATTCCTGTTCACTAAGTTTTCATCCTGAGACAATCAAGTGAACTTCAGCTATCAAGCAACGAAATAAGTTCTCAAATCAAATCAACAAATGATACCTCATACTGTGACTCTGGTGATTTCAGGTTTTCAATCATAGCATCAAATTGCATGCTTTCAGTTTCCTTCACCTCGGAATGATCAAAATCTGACAGCATTGTGGACTCAGCTCCCCTTATTCCAGGTAAGTCATTCTGACTGTTTTGATCAAATTTGAGTTGGGAATATTGGTGGTCCAAGGAAACTCCATCTATTGTTAAAGGCATACGTAGGTCGGATTTGTGATCCCCGTTTTCAGCTTTCATGAATGCAGGTGGAGCACCAATATGATCCTGGTCAATAAGAGAAACAACTTTTTCAACAGACTCCTCATGTGCCAACTTCTGGAAATATGACCAGTGCTTGGGTTCATGATTTTCCACATTCACACTCACACCAGCTCCTTCTTTGTGTGCTGGACTAATACCAAAACCATCCTCAGTAAATATCCCATTTGAGAATATATCAGAAAAGACATCATGAGGAAATCTACCATAAATGCCTATTTGGATGTCTCCATGCTTCTTTGGTGGCTCAAGATGCCCTAGATTGTTGTCCCCAGCTATATCATTGTTGGCAATATCTGTGCACTTATGGTTATCAGGCACAGTATCCTTCTGGTCCGTGACAGAAGTTGCTTGGACTGTGGCAGGATGTTGACATCCAGCTTCTCCAGTTCCATCAGCCAGCAATTTCTTCAAATTAGCTGCACCATTATCTATTTCATAGTCAGCATTAAGAACCCTGACCCTTTTTTCAGAATCTTCAGTATCCACATCACTTGGCACTGCTGGTTTGGACACACACTCCAAAACAGCTTTGGAATCAGAAAACTTTGTATTCATACAAGAAACTGGATCAGTAAACTTTTTGTTCTTATGAAGTTGGCCAAGTCCATCATGAATGGTTTGGATATTGGCATTAGTTGGTTTTCCAGCTGACACAGAAGGTTCAGTCTGTGAAACCAGGTTACCTTGATGCAGATTTTCAACAGATTCTGTAATTTGATTTTGCTCAGCAATGTCAGCATGAGAAATAAGAAACTGAGAACCAAGTGTATCATCAGACTTCGATAATCTGTTCAGCAACTCTGCTTGCTCCCTGGGTATCCTCTCTGAATAATAACCCCTATGACTCAGCAAAGATGGTTCAAGGTAGCTCAGATCTGTCAGATTTGATGGAGGATCAGCATGTCCTGGTCCAAATATACTACTAGATGTGGAATGTTGATCATCTTCAAGTGAAGATTTAGGAACTGGTACTGTGTTTGTAGCATCAGCACAAGAAGAGACCTCAGGTTGCTGGTACTTTTCATCAGTTTTTGGGGGCAAAGAACATGCATCTTGTCCCTGCATGGAAACTGCACCTGATATTTCATCAACTGGAACCAGGTAAACATTTTCTAGAGGACAAACCTTTTCAGCATCAGTTGTTTGCTGAATTGAAGAGTCAGGAGTTGTCTTCACCTCTTTTAGTAACATGTGTGAATTCTGTACTTGAAAGCTACCTTCTGGCATGGAAACTGCGCGTACTTCATCAACTGGAACAGGGTAAACTTCTCCTAGAGGAAGAGTCTTTTCAGCATCTACTGCTTGCTGAACTGAGGGGTCAGATGTTGGCTTCACATCTTTCACTAAGAAGTCTGAATCCTGTACTTGAAAACTATTATGTGGCTGCCATTCATTCAACCATCTGTGTTGATCAGCAAGTCCATTAAGGGATGTTGAATAAGGAAATTCTCCCGAAGGAGAGTAACTAGAGGTATTGTACCCATGGTGCAAAGGTAGTTGCTTAGCTTCTATATGATCCATCATTTGGCCTGGATAAAACTGTCTGTAAGTTTCATAGGTATTGGAGGAATTCTGAAATGTTGGTTGGGAAGAGTGGAAAGTTCCAGCCAAAGGTGAAGCACCAATCCCAACAGTGACAGTACTAACTCGACTTGTCTCTCTGTCAATGCTTGACCTATCCAACTCAGCTAAGTTATTTACAGAAGAATTTTCCATATCATGCGTAGTCAAGCTTCTTTGGGATCCCATGTCCATGCCATTGACAGCAACTACATACTGCATTTCAGAATCACCCTCCATATTGCCCACACTGAACTGAGCATCTTCCAAGTCCCTCATCGAGAAGAGAAACATTCTAAGTTTCTGCAAAACTTCTCTATCTTCAACTTCATTCCATTCCTCCATCATATTTAACAAATCTTCATTGCATGAAACAGAAACCAAGGCATCAAGATCCTCTCCAGGAAGCTGATATTTTATGACATGAGCTTCACTATATATTGCTAAAATTTTCTGCTTCAGCTGCTGAAAAGATATGTCTCTTGTTATGCGCATAATACGTGTTTCACCTCCAACATACCTGAGCTTTCTGTCACTAGGCCGGGGTAGGATTTTCCCACCAAAGCTACAAAGAATTTTCATCCTTTTAGAGAAACTGCCAGAAGCTCCGGCTGAGGCATGTCCATTTATAACTCCTCGACTTTCATAACCTGAAGAAGTTTGTGGAATGGATTGAATGGAACCATAATTGCTTTTCTGGTCATCTAAGGACAAGTTTCTTCCTTCAACTTCCCTTGGACCATTCTCTACCATGGGGAGCATCGATTTATCTGACCCGCTTTCAGATCCTATATGACTAATGCCCAAAATGCCTTTTAGCTCCATATAACCTGTTGCATAATTGGGATCGACCCCAGTACTTGGAATGAATGTCTTCTTAGGGTTAACTCGATCGCGCATAAATTCAAGAGCAAATTCCTCACCCGTCTGGATGGAGAAATTAAGAACAGGTTTAGCTTTAGACCCATTCAGGCCAGGAAGTCCTATATTAGCATTTCCACCGCTCAAATGGTCTCGCAAATATGCCTGAGATAGAAGCTGGAAACCATCATGTCCAGGTTCCCTTGAATTATACAAACCCTTTTCATGTATATCAAATCTTTCTGTCTCAACATTGTTTGTATCCCTCTCCATTTAACTAAGCTCAACTGGGATTAACCCATCACCATGGAAACCAGGTGAAAAGATGCATCTACATCAAAAACACATGCATTGACAAACTTTGGTTGCAGCATAACATCATTATGCACAAAGAAATGTGGAAAAGATTAGTGCAGCAGCAAATATACTCCAGTAAACTTCCAGTTTCAGTTTTCTCTTAGAATATCCCCAATAGTTTCAGCAGTCTTCAATATGGTATGGTGTGACTGTGACTGCGATCAGAACTCACTGGAGTCAAGAGCATTCGAAGCATACAATGCTCCAAGCATTACAGAACTATTCAAGAATGTCCAAGCAAAATAATGGAAAATTCAGAACAAATCAGTTTACATGCATGGAGTGGTCAACTACCAGAAAAGTTCAGACAACCAGAACTAAAGAAATCTCAACAATATAAAGCTTCCATATGAGCCCTATAATATCTTTGACTAATTATAAGATAATGTAGCTAAGCCATCAGAACCAAAAAATTGAAACATCCTCACCAAAACTAGCACCAAAAAGTCACATTCCAGAAACTTGACAGACTGGAGGATATATAATCAATTTATTTGACAAGTCATAAGATAGCGGCAATGCAACTGACAACACAAACATTTAATGAGAACTTAATTTGTGGTCCAAATTGTCCTTGTTTCTACATAGATCCTTTATCCCATCGTTTCAGCAAAATGAGTAAAAAGAAGCTAAAATCAAACTCATGGGCATTGCATCATTCAACAGAGCAAAGTTAGTAAAATGTTGGACACAAGAACCAAACTTTCAGTTATATGTTTATTTCACTGACCTCGTCAGAACAACTGTCATCTTGAAGGAGTCCATAGATTTTAATACATTAATCTGGGCCACACAAGTTTATACTGAAAGCCATAGATATATGAGCAAAATTTGAGAGATATTCCTTGACATACTCAACATAGATAATGAAATAGAAGCCACATACATGCAAAATTTAATGATTTTTAAAATGAATTACTCCATGAAAGTTATCCAGTGCTATTGTGCCCAGCAGATTGCTTGGTTTTTATTTCGCACCAAAGTGAAGGTAGACCCATTATAGTCTCAATACTATTACCAAGCTACTAATTCTGAAATGGTAACAACACATGCAAAAGAAATGGGTGCTATACAGAAAAATGGTGACTTTTAACCTGAAGGATGATAAACCAACTTTCTCATTTGCTTGCTTGTACCAAAAATCATACCCATCTTTTTTACAATCAATTCAAAATGCAAGCAAAAGAATAATAAGTAGATATCAACAAGAACACATACCTTTCAATCAACTGCCAGAATATGTGTGTGTGTGTGTGTGTAAACTCAGACATTCAAAAATCCATGCCCATATTCATTTGGTTGTCATATTCATTACCCAGCCAAAAGAAAGAAAAAAAAAAAAAAGAGACCATTTTTAGCAAAGCCATCAGGCCATTACTTATAGAACCTCTCCAAACTACACAATTCATAAACATTTAAAAAGACTAACCAAAGAAAACCCATCCAGGAGAAAGCAAAACTCCAGCCTTTAAAATGTGCTTTCTGACTTACCCCAAACCAAAATCAAGGAAACAAGAATCCCAAAACCAATTATCCCACTTTCGCAAAACCACTCCTCCTATTTCTCACAGATTCGTGGCAAACTTAAGCACCGATATCCACAAATAAGCTTAAACTGGAAAAGAAAAGTTAAAAAGAAAGAAACCAGAAAAAAGAAAAAAGAAAAAAGAAAAAAGAAAAAGTTCCAATACCATACCTGAAATAAAGAAGAATGATATGGAGAGGGAGGCTAGGGTTGTTGAAAATTCAAAAGGGGCCACCTTTAAACCAGTAGCATGTATTCTACCTTAAAATGAGCACTTTGACTCTAGATGAAAACAAAACAAAAGAAGTGAATTTCTGTTCTCTCTCTCCTTTTTTTTTATATATATTATCTTATTCTCCATTTTCTCTCATTTTCTATACAATCCATCTTCCTCCTCCTCTTTTCATCTTAAAGTTGAAGTTTGAAACTCTACTTTTTTTTTCTTCACACAATAAGATCTCTCTCTCTCTATACCTCAATAAATCTTTCTGCTAAATAGTCAAATGAAGTAACCAGGTCAGGGGATTGCCCCTATTGTCTTGGTTATTTACTTTAAAACCACTGTTGTTATGGTTTTTACTGAACCAAAAGAAAAAAAAAAAAAAAAGAGTAGAAAAATGTGATGCGGCCCCACTTTGGTTGGTGTGAATCATTTACCCCCCAAAACAATTAAAAAATAAAAATATATGCGCGCGCGCGCGCAAATCATATTAATACTTTTGTCAGTTTTCCAATAAAATAGTGCTAATTTTTTTTTTAAAAAAATATAATAATGTGTAATATATATATATATATAAGTCACTTACAAATTTTGAGGAGTGATATTAATAATGCGAAGAAATTTAATAGTATAATAAAGTCTTAGTTTAATTAATAAAAAAATAATTGTACTCATTAAAAATGTTTAGTATTACATTTCACAATTTAAAAATGAGTTTTGTTTAGTTGTATTTAAATAATTTGACATTACTTTCAATTATAAGTCTTTTTTATAATTTTTGTTTTATTTTAATTTTAATTCTAAATTAGTCTAATTTATTTTTAAAAATATAAAAAATACAACTATATCGATTTTAATTACTAATTTTTCTTATTTATAACTATTATAATTTAAAAAAAAAAAAAAACCCTTCACAATCTTAATATGAATTGAAATTATAAAACCAGTTCTAATATCGATATTAGCAAATTAAATTTTGGCTCAAACCAGATTTAAGGGCAGGCCTAGTGACTTGTGGACTCCATGGTGAAGAGAGCTCCTTCATTTATTTATTAAAAAAAAAAAAAACCTCACAGTTTTTCCAAAGTCAAAGCTCAAGCAAGTTTGCAACTGCCACCGCCCTCACCGTCCAAGTAAATGAAATCAGATCGGACATTGCCCATTAGAGACCAAGAGAAAAGCTATTTTCCATCTTCTTCTTCTTCTTTTTTTTTTTTTTTCCTCACACCATGTTTTTTTTTATTATTATAAAATTTATTAAATTGTAAATTATATAATAAAATAATTTTTTTTATGATCATACATTTTATATCTCTTTCCTAACATTTAAATTCAAGATTTTAAATATAAAAATTTATATTTTTAACTATTAAAATTTCATCAAACTTTTATTTTTTCCTTTCCTAAATGGAACTTTATGAGAAATTATTTAGTTACCCTCAAAAGAAAGGAAGGAATCGATAGAGCAAGCTTTTCTGTTTCTTAATAGATAAGACTAATCATTATGATATTGATTTAAATGGTTCGGAGAACTTTCTCAAATAAATTTTTATGAACATATTGTAATGATAACATTATATATAGATATATATAATTCTAATCTCTTTGACATCCATTTAGATAAATTGGAGACCTTTCTAAGAAGTGGGTGAGAGCCTTTTTAGGGATATGTATGTATGTACGTTTGTATGAAGAAAAAAAGTGAAATAATTTTTTTTTCTCAATCTTGTAATGATTAGAATATTTGATTAATTTACTTTTTAAACAGAATAAGGGAAAATTATCTTGTGAATTGTGATGCCACTTAATTATAATACTTTAAAAGAAAGAAAAAAAAATAAAAAGGAATTATTAGCTCGCAGTGTGCCAGTAAGAGACATTCAATAGCTCACACGGTCCACTCTGGACCACAATTTTTAAAACCGAACCGGACTCAAATCAGAAAAAAAAAAAAAAAAAAAAAAAAAAACGTTCCAAAAGAACAAAAACTAGAAGAAAAAAACGAAGAGGCACCAGGATCTCACACTTCACTGCACCATCTCCTACCGCACCTGTCGGTTTTTCCATAAATGTTTTGTCCTACGAGTCAAAAACAGAGAGAGAGAGAGAGAGAGAGAGAGAGAGAGAGAGAGAGAGAGAGGAAGGAGAAACACGTGTTTTTATTGTCCGTTGTTGTTTTTCACGAAGAATGGTCAATTTCTCCATGCCCCCCACCGCTGGACTCAACCATCACATAACAGCTCACCGGCAGCAATTTAATCATCATGATGCACGTGTATATTCCCTTTGAACGGTGGAGCTGAGTCGATATGAACTCGTATCC
Source organism: Kandelia obovata (assembly GCA_021464305.1). Taxonomy (NCBI): domain Eukaryota; kingdom Viridiplantae; phylum Streptophyta; class Magnoliopsida; order Malpighiales; family Rhizophoraceae; genus Kandelia; species Kandelia obovata. The sequence continues at coordinate 4,826,758 of CM038482.1, forward strand.
CGATTATTGTGTATAATAATGCAATTGTTACTGCGCATCACACAGTTAAACATATACAATTAGAATAATAAAATTTATAAATTTACATATAAATTATATTAAATCTACATTATCTAATATAATTTTTTTATTTTTTGATAAATAATTATTTTTATTTATAATAAAATTATTGAACTCTTAATTTCAACCATTATAAATTCAAAACTTATTTTCATTACGTAGTAGTAGCAGTAGTAGTAGTAATATAAAAAAAATATAGAAGTTATAAACCAAAAGGGGGCAATAATTATTGCGTAGAAACTGGAGGAAATAGTTTTGTGAACCACATCAAAATATGAACATGGTGGCATCCAGGTCCGAGAGCACAAAGGACCCCCATCGAATGTCTTTAATTTGTGGCCTGCCTTTAAGCTTTCAGTTGGACAGGACAACAACCCATATTAATTCGTGCGACTTTCCCCTTCTTCTTCTTCTTCTTCATCGTCTTCCCTTTCTTTTTTAAAAAATAAAAATAAAAAATTGGTTATTTTCCTAGATATAAGAAGGGGGGGAGTGGGGTGCTGCCCTCATTCCAAGAACCATGTTCTGAAATCATGGAGAGAGTTCACTCCCAGTTGATCGTTAGCACCGTGCTGCTGTGAACTTGCAATATGGGAGCTACACATGTTATAATTAATAGGCATTGTCTTCTGCTAGGAGGAGCAGCAGCAGTAGGCCTCGTGGCAGGCTGGTTGGTGACTGCGGCAACAGCAACCCCTCCGCCGTTTGGCTTTAGTCGTCATAATTTTCCCAAGTATTTTGTATTTGGGACGGCCTCTGCCGCTTACCAAGTAAGTTAAATTGATTTAATATTAAATATAATATATATATATATATATATATATATATATAAATATATGTAAAAATTAGAGTCAGTAATAAGTTTCAACTTTGTGATACTTGAGTTATTTTTATAATTGAAAGTTTAAACATCCAATCTTCGTTAAAGCTAGTTGGATACATACGTGTGTGTGTGTGTGTGTGTGTGAATATTGTTATAGCATTATATATATTCATTATATTAATTTGTTTGTATACTAATTAGTATGAAGGTGAAGCAAACAAACGAAACAGAGGACCTAGCATATGGGACACCTTCTCTCGTAACTATCCAGGTCTCTCTCTCTCTCTCTCTCTCTCTCTCTCTCTCTCTCTCTCTCTCTCCCTCTCTGTCACTCTCAATGTGGAGTCGGGTGTGTCGCGTGGGTGTATCATATTGTGTAGACCCAGTAGTAGTTTACCATGTTTGTTACTTACAAACTAGAGTAACCATGTGTGAGAAACTGCCGATGCATTCTTTTATTTAACGTCTTCGTCATTCTTCAATATTAATTGACTTCACTGGAAAACAATCTCAAATCGAAAATGACAGGATCCGAACATACCCCAATCTGACTTATTGGACACCTCTAATTGTAAAACATAAGCATCGTAAATTATATGATGACCCGTTCAACATTATTGAGAGTGAGACTGAAGACAGGACCAGCCATTAACTAATAAAGCTAAAATATATGGATACGTGGAGTCTGAGGGGGAGGCTGAAAAGAAGTAACGTCAATTCACCATATTCCCATATCTGATATATCAATTAAAATGCGAGGACTAATCTAAACATTTCTACTACTCTCTTGGCAGAACGGATCGTGGATCGCAGCAATGGAAATATAGCAATTGATTTCTACAATCGCTATACGGTGATCAGTCACATATATTGTTATTTTGTGTGCTTAAATGAATCGTATATTTTATTACCGTTCTGCTTCACAAGATTAATTCATTAACGGGAGGAGGTGTGTGAAAACAATGTTGCAGGATGATATCAAATTAATGAAGGACATGAATTTAGATGCCTTCAGATTTTCCATCTCATGGTCCAGGATATTACCACGTTAGTATTGGCTCAAGCTAACCCCCCCCTCCCTTTTTTTTAATAAATATTTTTTTACAGTAAAATCCATTCAATTCAATTTAATGCGATCTAAAATAAATATATTCATTATATTATTATAATCTTTAATTATATATATATATATATATATATATATATATATATTTATTTTTTTTTTCTTTCTTTCTTTTTCGATCAATTATAACAACTTATGATAAGAATTATAGTTATATATTTAACAATGATAACAGTAAGATATAAAGTTATATATATGTATAAATGAATTTTCATTGTAACTTGATATAATTAATTAATTGTGAGCAAATAAAAAAGGGTGTTTTGACCCGTCCCTTTTGCTGCTTTTGAGTCAGATGGGAAGACAAGTGCGGGGATAAACGAAGAAGGACTCGATTTCTACAGCGACCTTATTAATGAGCTCAAACAGAACGGTCAATTTAAAATATTTCATTCCACTTAGTTGATATGTTAATTTCTTGGATGGGTGTGCCTTTGTGTGCGTGTGTATATGTATAGGTGTGCTTACACACACACACACACACACACACAGATATATAATGTTCAAGGTTTGAAAATTATAATCTGAATTATTCCGCGGTATAATCAAATTGCAGGTTTAGAACCTTACGTGACTCTTTTTCACTGGGATACGCCTCAGGCGTTGGACGATGAGTATGGCGGATTTTTAAGCCCTTCAATTGTGTGAGTTACATATTTGATAAGAAATCTTAACCAATAAATTAAGTAAAAAAAAAGTCCCTCGCTTATTAACAATGGTTACAATTGTTAAACTTTGGCTGGCTCTAATTAAGCAAGTAATCTTAACAGGGATGACTTTGTAGACTTTGTGGACCTTTGCTTCAGCAGATTTGGTGACGATGTGAAGCATTGGATTACTTTCAATGAGCCCACAACCTTCATCGAGGGCTATGATTCCGGCGAGATGGCGCCGGGCCGGTGCTCGGCATGGGTGAACAGGGCTTGCAGACATGGGAACTCAGCCGTTGAACCTTACAAAGTTGCCCATCATATACTCCTCGCTCATGCAGCAGCCGCACATTTGTATGATGTTAAATACAGGGTATACGTATGAAAAAAACCAAAAATTTTTTGTTTTTGTTTTTGTTTTTGGGATAAGCATGTCTCAAAACACAGGAGAATTTCTGGGTCTAATGTGTAGGCATCCCAAGGTGGGAAGATTGGGATCACACTGGTTACCTATTGGTTTGAACCTTACTCTAACAATGAAGCAGATCGAGATGCAGCTCAAAGGGCTCTTGATTTCATGTATGGATGGTAAGTTTTCAATCATAAATGTTATACTTTTGTTTTTTGTGATAATTTTATAGATTACATGAAAAGGAAAAGGAAGAGAGCCAAATTTATTGTAAAGTTAAGGATTTAATGAATTTTTTAAAATTTTTCATATCACAATATTAATTTTTAATTATTTCGATTAAAAAATATATATTTTTGGCAATTTATTAGCTACAACAAATTGTTGACGTGCACGTTTTGATTAAAGAGAATTTTTTTTGATAAAAAAAAAAATTAAATATGACATAAAATTTAGTTTATAACAGAAGCGAGAAGGAAAAAGAAGGGAAAAATAAAATAAAAGTCAGCCAAAAGTGAAATTATGGCATGTAGCTGAGGTTCTGTTTCGAATGGATGCTCATACGCAGGTTCATGGATCCAATAACCTACGGGGAATATCCAAGGAATATGAGGGACCTGGTTGGGGATCGGTTGCCACAATTTAGCTCCAAAGAATCTCGCATGCTGAAAAAATCATATGATTTTCTGGGACTAAACTATTATGCATCGTACTATGCTGCTAATGCTCCGTATGTTGATCCCTATCATGTTAGACACTCCACAGATTCTCGTGTTGTTGCCACTGGTAAAGCACCTTGGAAGCCATACACACTCGGACTCATATCTCGTATTACCACTATAATAGTCATTAACTACAAATTTGCAGTCCACGTCAAGAAATTAAAAAATGTACAATCAATTATCAATACACACGATGATGATATTAATTTGGGATTTGCAATGAATCCCCGTTAGTCTTCATGTAAGATTTTCGTTTATTTCATTTTATGCTTGTCGCAGGCAATCAGCAAATTGCTAACTAATCACATTTCCATCTTCTTCTTGCTTTGCATGCAGCGGATAGAAACAATATCCCTATTGGTCCACAGGTTCTGCAAGGATTCTCTCTCTCCCCCCCCCCCCCACAACCTCCTCCCCTCTTTTTTTTTTTTTTTTTCTTTAATATATTTTTTTACGGTTAAAATAGAGTGAGGACTAATGGGGGTAGTCTTTAATAAAGAAAGAAAGAAAAAGAAAAAAAAAAAAAAAAGGGCTAATGGGTAAAATTTTGGAATGCAGGCTGCGTCATCTTGGCTGCATATATACCCGGAAGGTCTTAGATATCTTTTGAACTACACCAAAGACACATACGAGAATCCCACAATTTACATAACTGAGAACGGTACATTTATTTTTTTGATTATTTATTTTAATTGCAAAGTAAAATTAATGGATTGCTTTCATTTATTTATTAATTAAAATTTCCTCGGCTGATTTGATTGGTTTATATTACAGGAGTCGATGAATTGAACAACAGATCCCAAACACGGGAGCAAGCCCTCTCGGACCCTCACAGGATAGATTACCATGTCTCTCATCTCATAAACGTTGCGGAATCAATCAAGTAATCGTTTGTTTAAAACTCCCTTTTTTCCTCTCTCGTTTAATTAAGTATTGGTTAAATTTCCCTAGCGGTAACAAGTTTTTCTAATCAATCAATTTTTGGGGGCTGGGCAGCCATCATGGAGTGGACGTCAGAGGATACTTTGCATGGTCATTTGCGGACAACTTCGAGTGGAATGTTGGATACACCGTGAGGTTTGGTTTCTATTACATCGACTACGAGCATGGCTTCAGAAGAGAAGCCAAAGAGTCAGTCCAGTGGTTCACAGATTTCTTGAAGGCAGGAGGAGGCCACATGGGCGCCGGAAAGAAACCACCGGCCTATCTTCATTCCGCTCCCACTCACAGTCGCTCCGCAGCCTTACCTTAGATTTAAGAATGGACACCCACAATTCTCCCAGCCCCACCTAAATGTCTCCTTTCATGTTTTTTTGAACAAATAAAATATGTATTAAGATGTGAACATGCACAACACCTAGTACTTGCTCTCGTCTGTCAGAAAATTTCTGAACAATAACCCATTAATATAACTAAACTATGAAACCGCCGATTCTAGAACTGTAATCGAATTCCAACCAACCCCTGTTCAGAGTCTAATCATATGGCCTCACCATAATAGCCCATTCTCATTTTACCTCTTTTTGAGTTCTTTTACCCGCCCGGGGGGGGGGGTGAGAAGGGAAGAGAAGAAAAAGTGCGAAGAAAGGCAAATGTAGAAAAACGAATTGATGCTGATTTTATGCCGTAGGAGGCTCAGAAAGGTAATCTGCACAACAGTAAGTACAACTGGAAATGATAAACGCAATGGACATCTTGATTCCAACTATCTTAGGTACAACTCTTTTCATCAGAACCCGAGTATCGAAGTGGGCAGCCTCATGCTGCCAAGCTTCTGATAGCTGCTGTGTCAGGAAATACCTAGGCTTCGATGGGTGTGTCAGGAAGTCCTCCCCATTCAGTCCAAGATCCGTCATAGATGGGAACATCTGGTTTCCCAAGTCGATACAATCCCTGTAGATCACAAGCATTAGATATTACCCTCTCGCAACATCAATCTGCCCACTAAACGTTAAGATATGGAGTCCCCTTTCATGGGTTAATTTCTTCCCGTCACTCGATGGAAATATAATCGTGAAGTTTCGAGAGAAACATTAAGTTCTATCCATTCTACCAAAAAAAAAAAAAAAACCTAAAAGCACACCCCGCTTTTCTACTCAGGCACATTATTCTTTTATTATGCATGCAATACACCTACTTATGTACATTCTTGCATGCTCCATACGTGTGCTTGTGCATGTAATGAGATACGTTATTAAACCCAAATCCTACGGTATGTCTGCAAAATACAAAGTTAGAACAGGATAAATACCAAAGCAAGTATACAAGCAGTTACTCCACTTCCACATGAAGCAGCGATAGGGCTTTCCAAAGAGATGCCTGCAAAAGAATATGTTGCATGATTATGCAAATAAATCAAATAATAAAAAAATTAACTTGATAGTATATTAAGTAGTAGAGAAATAGTAAAAATATACTATTAAAGCTAGAATGTGGCATTGATTGTAGTATGTTTTCACCATGAATATCACATTGAGAGAAAGGGCAGTAATTTTAATGTCACAAAACAATAGCATTGTCAAGTGGAATTCATGCAATAGACAAATCCTCTTCAAATTCTGAAGATGTGAATTCCATATTAATGCCCTGTGCACAGATCATGATAGACTCTACCTTCCTGATCAAAACGTTTTTTCAGCTCGTCTGTTGGATGTAGTGTCTGTGAAGCATCTAGCATCTGCAAGGAAACAAGAAACCTACTAATGAATGGGATGCAAAATGAAGAAAGCAGTATTGTACAAGCTACAAAACATGCAGAGCTCAATGTTCCACAATTTATAGCAACCGTCCACTGATGTTTACCCAATAAAAAGGAATGCACTTGCTTCCAGGTACATGGCCACTTCTTATCCCCTTTCGAACTTCTGGCACAATGCCATGAAACCTGCAATAGGGTTAAAACTTCCATCACAACCATTATTGAGTTTGACAAACAAGGATTTAGAAAAATAATTAAAAAAAAAACAAAATCAGTAAAATAAAATGCATCCTTCCTTGGTTGGGCATTGCACATTCATTTTCTTGCTTAAACTGACTTTTCCAGGCAGCAGCCTACAATGGCCTACCCCACGAAAGGAGATGACAAGGTCTTCAGGGACCAAATCTGCTGTAGTTAACCAAATTTCATTGCTTGAAAAATATTACAGATTTTCTTCTCAATTATATGATGAGAAAAGATACAACTTGACTGATGCATTTATAAATAATCACACTAATCACAAAGCAAATACAAAAATCTAGTGCTCAACTCAACTACTCTATTGAGCTCAACCCACATAGTTAAAGTCTGCCAATGGCTATTTCTGCATACCACCACATCCAGAGGAATATAATCCATGACTGAATATATGAAAACAAGTCCTTCCATGTCACTTCAGCCAATTTATTCACCTTGATAGCTATTACACACAAGCAGGCATATGGCATTATATGGCCTTCCTTATTTCACCCAAACTACTATAATTGGGCTACTGGCATCTATCTATGCCCCTCTTTTAGAAGAACACTTATTAAATTTCCACCATCATTTTAGTATTTCTCTGTCCATCCCCTAATTAAGAAAATTGTGATCCTCACAGGGATAAAGACTACAAGCCAAGAAGAGCAGGAAATTTGTAGTTCAAAAGAATCAAACATCTGATAAATATCTTGGCCCATTTAAAACACAAAGGACATTATAACAAAAATGGAGCACTTGACTTGAACAAAATTTACCTTTCCTTTGCCCGGGCATCTATGTGCTGGTAAGTTTTGTCTTCAATGTTCTCTTTAACCTGGAATACCAGAGAATATGTAATGCAAAATTAAAATGCACATTAAGCACAAAACTCCCTTTACTAATGATTGGAGGCATGGATCTAGCAACTTATTGCACAATAACAAGATTCACCTTGCTTCTTTGTGTTTCACAAAAGTTGAATGCTCTGAAGTTGACATAGGTGAGTACCACAGATAATAATATATACTCAAATTTGCCTATATAATTACCATCTTTGTTTTTTAAATATGCACAACAAATAGTTGCAGCAGAAACACTTCACAAGCAAGGCACAAGTCCTCAAATAAGAGGCACATTGCCAAAACTATTCTTACTAGTTTTTGTATCTTTCAAATTCTTGGAGGAATTGAACATAGATGCAGTTCCATTTCAAAACCAAATGAAGAATATTAACATGAATCTTCAGAAACCAGTTTGGTAAACAAGTTTTACAAGTTACTAAAAATCCAGGCAATGCACTGATCACAATTCACCACAATTAATACTTAAACCAATGGATGATGAATGGAAGTGTTCTTCTGAACAAGTTTTGCTAGTCTACATAATAAACAAAGATCTGTACAATTAGAGATAGGTATTAGGCTCAGGGTCAATGATTATGTATCATGTGGCAATACCAAACATGCAGGATAAATTCAGCCATCCAAATATAAGTCCTTTGTAAACAAACCAGTACAAGGCCACCATAGAAATAAAACACATGTCAAACAGCAACAGTCAGAGAAACTGCAGTAAGACCTGGTCAAGTGTCCAGTGAAGATGTGGCTGAAACTTCGTCTGAAATGTGACTGGCCCAACCTGCAGAACAGAGATGTGAGACAGGAACTGCTCACACAGGATTCCAAATTTAGAACACAAATACATGCATATACATGACTTACTGCTTGTCCCTGGTATACTTTCTCAATTGCCTCACTGGCAGCACTAGCTTTCAGGATAGCATCACTGGAAGCACTAGATTCAACATCATATCCTGAAGCTCGCCATCTTGGCAAGCCTCCATCCAACACCCAGATTTTGTCATGCCCAAACACTCGGAACATCCTTCTCATTGTAAGAAAAAAATATGTCATAATTACTTGACCATAAACACCACACATAATAAAATGTAATCATAGTGTCAACTATGCAGCTTACCACCAGACACGAGCTGCACTAAAAATTCCCTTCCCATCATAAACAACCACTCCATCATTATTGCCAATGCCAAGGGCAGAAACAGCAGCTGCAAAAGCTTCCTCAGATGGTAACATATGTGGCAACTGTCACAAACCATAATTATATATGATAAGTGAGAAAAAGAAATAAAACACAAGTAATAGCATACATAATAGATTACTGGAAAATTATACTGAGCTACCATGTTCATTTCTTAAACAAAATTTATTGGATCACCACACACATTTTGTTTGAACCATACTCCTTTTGATTGTAAGCAGTAAACTCAATGATAGAAGGGTTAGAAGTGTCAAATGTTGAACAAACCACCAACCAAGCCTAAACCACCCAAAAATAATGGAGTTAGAGGCTTTCATTTATAACTAAAACCCAAAAACAGTCCAAATCCGAAAAATCCAAATTTTTTGTTGCCACATTAGGCTCAACCTATTTAGTCTAAGAAATTTAATATCAGATCTTTTTATGATGTGGCACATCATCTTTTTAAATGCCACATAAAGGACTCGACTCATGGGTTGATCCCAACTTACAACTTTAGGGTGGATTGCCTCCACACTCAAATCCAAGGAATGTCCTCTCCTAAAACGACTCAGGAGAGCCAAACCCACACTTGCTTTAACTGAGCAGTCGAAACTTCTAGATGGATTCAACACTTCACTCAGTTAACAACAATACATAATTGCATATACACCATTAATTCTCCAAGCCTAAAGACCAATTCTTCCATGGAAAAGGATAAACTAATCATTAAGTAGACTCTAAGCCAGCTATATGTCCCACACAAAACACATAAATGCTGAACACTGGAACCTACAAGTTGCAGTGTGGTTTCAACTAGTTGGCACCGAGGCTAACTTTAGTTTATATGAGTTATCTTAAAGGTAACCATGCAAAAGGATTAGCAATGACTCCAGGGTCGGTCTCAAAATCAATAGGCAGACAACATTTCCAGTGAAGAGAGCAAGGGGATGACTATCACTGTAGCAGATACTGTGTATGAATTATGAATTCATCCAAACAATAAAAATGAAGGACATCTTACCTTTTTAGTTCGATCCACAATCCCATCAATGTCAAAGAAAAGGGCACCAGGAATGTGGGCAACCTATTTGATGGAGACAATATAAGAAACAAAAATTGTTAGTTTGAACTTTGAAGTAGAAGTGACTGATGAAATAAAAAGATCTGAAAATTTGAATGAATAATAAGGAGCATATTTTCAACATATTCAATGAAACTTTCTTTTCTTGATAAGTTACTTTTTTCTTTCCTTTTTCAAATGCCACCTTCCCACCTTTACCCCTAGCTTCTTTCAGGACTTGAGATGGCCATTAGGCTTTGTATTCAATGAAAATGTAAAAACATGTAAAACCAAAGTCCATTCTAAAACCATCAAGAAGTTAGTTTTAAGACTGCTGGGATTGTCTCCAAACAGTCAAGTGAAATTTAAATCCAAACAACATACTTAACATGCATCCAAAACAAAACCATAATCTATACCTGATATTCTTGAATTGGGTTCCTTTGCTCATCTGGCATGTACCAAGATGCATCCAGCACCTAATATCACAAAAGGATAATACTTTTAACAATAATGTGTAGGTTACATGAAGGGGTTGAGTAGAGTAAACCTAGCCAAATTCGACTTGAAAAAATAGGTCCAACAAATAAAATCCTAATTTTTTTACATCTTAGCAATACTACAATGGCTGGAATTTTAGTCTTAATAGCTACATTATATGCTAGGGTTCAAAAACAGAGACATAGATAGCTACATTTTCTGAAACCAGCTTGTACCAACTTTCAAATGATTGGATGGCCTGCTGCAACTTATGTTTTCCTCTCACACAATAAAGGTCAAAGGAGCTGACTATTCATTGTTAGAGGGCCAAAATCCAGGAAGCTAGCATCTTGAATTCAATGTTCCAGTTTGCAGGTTGTTATTTATTTTAAGAACAAAGTTGCATGACAATTTGGCCAGACCTCAGGACGGCAAATTGGCAGGACCTGTGGAATAGTAATAGAATTTTGAGGCAGCAAGTGAATTCTAGGTTTCTAACACTGGATCCAGTTTACCATCTTTGCAGAATGGGCTATTATGCTGAATTTATAGATGGGAACACTAAATTGCATTAGACAGTTTCCTTAAGACTAGACTCTATCAGACATGATCCTAAAAAAATTGTGGGACTTTTTCTCCATCAAATACTGCACCCAGAGGGCAAAAACTTTATGTTGGTATTCATTTTCCGTGACTCAATCAAGATGAATGAGGAAAATAGTTAAATGATGAGATGAACATGTTAAATGGCCACATGCATTCAAGGCAAATGTCCCGAGCTGATAAAAAAAGCATTAGCATTTTGAGGAAGCAGATACACAGGACCATCCAATTACATTATAGTCCTCCTGATACGCCTCTGTGTGCGCTAAAATACAGATGCATACGTGCAAGTAAGCACACATAAAAACATACTGAAGAGCAACACTGTCAGGAATGCCAATATATAATTTAAATTTGTCTAGTGGTGACTGCAGATAGTCACACATACTGTGAGGAGCAGTCATGTTAATAAAAGCCTATGGAATCTTTATCAGCTGAATCTATTTGATTATTTTCAACATATTGGTATCCAACATGAGCAGACAGTAGTTCCAAAAGCAAGACCATGATTCAAACAGCTTAGCAAAAAGCATAAAAAAAATCTTCATGATAATAAAAAAAAAGGAAAAATTGATGGCAAGAAAGGGAATTGCAAGACAAGCAATAATGATTACTTTCATATAAGGCTCCCTGAGGTTTGTGTGAAGCCAATCAACTGAAACAACAGGTTCATTGGTAGGTGCAGATTTTGTTGAAAAATTAGCCTTTGTACCAACTACTGAGGAAGCCATAACACGACAAACCCTGGCAAACGTCCAGGCTGTTGTATGGATGGGGTCAGCTTGTAGATGAAATGACCTCTTCTGAGAGAAATGTGAACAATTAGAAAAACAAAAAGCATCAGAAAACCATCATCATATGAAATAATGCTCAAAAGAATGGTGGAGAATTGCATAAGTTCCAGCATAGTGATATCAACAGCACAAAATAGAGAATAATTAAGTGGTAAAGAATTGCATGGCAATGAATTTAGCAGAGCTTTCCACCCAAGTAAGGAATTTAGGATGCAAAAAAGTGGAAATTATAGTCTCTATGGAACTCCAGATCACAATTGTCATTGCTGCAACTAATTTACTGTAGTACATAAGACATATCCAATTATACAGAATCCCCTCAGTTACCATAATAACAAAAGGAAAAATGAACAATGATGCTTTTCTAGAAACTTGTGATATGCATCAATAAGCATTAAGTCTATGAAACACCCCCAATTAAATTGACAACTAAAAAATTGAAAACAAAAAGAGGAGGAAATTGGTTCATATCAATCAAAACAAATAGCATTGCCTATCAATCGATTCTCATGTTCCAGAATTGAGAGAAATAAGCTGCCACAACTTGCAATACCTATAGACCCAAAATAACTAATTCACTCCAAGTTCCAATATCTGCTAAAACAAGCACCCAGTTGACGATAAACCTCTCAAATAAAGAACAAAGATACTTCAAAGACTACTTCTCCTCACACCAAAAGTAAAAACTCATCAACCCACAGAAAAAGAATCGATCTTTTAATACATGGACGAAGAAAAGGAAATACCCACAAAGCAAAGCAGTTCAAAACAAGGATAAACCCCCAAGACAACAATATACGGGCCAAAACCAGAATCCCAGATAAAGAATCGAGTATTTAGGATAAATCTAGACAGGAAAAAAAAAATTGAATTGAAGAGGAAGTACTTTTGTCACTACCTCTCAAATAAACGACCAAGACACTATTCAAAGACTGCTTCTCACAGCAAAAGTAAGAACTCATCAACCAACCAGAAAAGGAATCGATTTTTTTAATACATGAACCAAGAGAAGGAAATACCCACAAAGCAAAACAGTTCAAAACAAGGATAAACCCTTATAACTCATCAACCAACCGATAAAAAAAATCATTTTAATACACAGACCAAGAAAAGAAATACCCACGGATCAAAGCAGTTCAAAACAAGGATAAACCCCCCAACATAAAAACTATACAGACCAAAAACCAGAAACCCAGATGAGGAATCAAGAATTAGGATATAATCCGAGAGAAAAAAAAAACAGAATTGAATTGAAGAGGGGGGGGGAGTACTTTTGTGACTTACGTTGAAGAGAGTAGTAGTAGTAAAGATCGGAGCTTTGAGTGGGAAGGAAGATGAGGAGTGAATCAGACGGTGACCCAGGAGAGTCCTGGCGATAGTGGACACTGCCATTGACTCAAAACACCATGGGGATATAGAAGGTACTCCTGAAGGCCCTCTCAATTCTCCGCTGCGAATGAAGCCCGAAAAATGTGTAGTTTAAGAATGCGTATATTGATGTTTATTTGTTTTCTTATATTGATTAAAAATATGTTTGTTTCCTTTTTCACCGTGTTTGAACATTGGCTTTGCATTAGTTGCCCAATTTCCTATTTTAATGGCAAAAACATTTTAAATTAGTATTTTTTTTTTTTCCTTCTCTAAACGAAGGCATTTTGTTTTTAATAAAAAATTTCTTCTCTTGTAAATAAAAGTAGCATTCCAATCTCCGGAGCCGGATGTGGTATGGTGACTTGGACGCTACCAAAATGAATGTGAGTCGCCAAGTGTTTGTTCTCTAAGTCCCACGTACCTCAAACTCAAACTCAAACGTGGCTTTGAAAGACAAAAATCACAATTGTTTGTTTTACAGAATAATTTAATCATTACAAAATTATATTTTTAATATGTGAAAAGGAAGTACGAGGTTTTTGCTTAAGATTATTATATTGGAATTTAAAGATGAGGAGTTTGATTTTCGTAAATGTTAATTGTAAAGATAAAGATAAAGTTATGATTATTTTTAATTTTTCAGTACTGATACTATGAGTTATATAATATAAATAAATTTCTTATTTTTATAAATTTTGATACATTTTTCTTAAAGTTAAAAGTTCAAATTTTAAAAATATAAATATAAATTCTTAATTATTATAATATCTATTATAAAAAAAAACTTTAAAACTCATTTTTATTTTACATTGTTTGTTTGGAAGGTTTCGTCTAAGTACGGTACATTCAAACTTGTTATGCATTATAAAAAGTTTTGCATGATGTTCGTGAGAGGATAAGAATATGAGCGGGGAAAGAGAAGTTGACAGAATTTGTATTTTCATTAATGTGTTAAAATAATGCAATTACTCAATCCCTTTAATTACCTAACAAATGTTTAGCATTTAACTTGTAGTACTTTGTCCTCCTACCCCTATTTGATTGTCAAATCCAATTTGGCTTTTCTTTTGAACCTTGTCCTTTTCATGTATTAAGTCCAGTTTCTTCTTTCTTCTTTTTTTTTTTTTTTTTTTAATCATCAAACAACTTATGTAACCAATGAAATTACATTAATACATACATACATATATACGAGTTTTTGAAAGAATTATTGATACACAAAATTGTTTGCCCAGTGAAGAGGTGGGCACTCCTAACAGTTGTCAAGTTGCTAAATGTGCACAAGGGTACCATAGGATTCTTGCCAGCAAAACATACCATTTATTTAAAATTTTTCTTACCTTGTGGAGATAAGCTATCACTACCTTCCTTCCTTCTCCGTAATTTCATAAGTTTTCCATATATCTTTACTACAAAATTAAGAAGGTACGAGAGGGTTTTAATTTATTAGTATTGAAGTTGCCTTTAGGGTTGAAGTTTTGGAGTTTAAATCTCAATTATAGTTTTTTTTTTTTTTTAAAGGGCGGGATTAATTTAGGGGACATTTTTTTTTCTGTCCAATGATGTTGTTACTGTTTAATTTGGAAAAAATTAGGTTTTATGGGTTTCGTAAAACTTTTTAAAATTTGTTGTTCAGTTATGAACTTCTTGAGAATTAGTTGACTCAAAAAAGAAAAAAAAAAAAAGAAAAAGAAGGTTGACAACTATTATATGATCGAAATAGGCTTAACAATAACAACTTTTTAAAATATGTTGTTTAGTGATTAACTTCTCTGGCCCTTAAGGAATTCTTACAATTCCTTTAATTATCTAAATCTTATCTTTTCTTGTAGATAAAGTTCAAGTAAGGGCAGCATTTTCTTTTCTTGCTAATTCTAGGAGTGTTGTAATTCAATGGAAAAGGGATAAAAAAAAAAAAACAACAACTAATCTCATCTTATATCAATAGTGTATTGAGTTAACTAAGGTTTCGGATCATTTGGGAATTTATTGAGGTTTAGATCTACAACATCGGGAACACAGCCTGAGGCTGAGTGACTTGAGCTGAGCAGTGACCAGGAAGCACGGTGCAGGACAGGCTCAATCAGCCCCATGGCAGCACGGTGCAGGACAGGCTTAATCAGCCCCATGGCATGGACAATCAAGCCTAGTTTGTATCATAGCACTAAGAAAAGAACAAAACTCCCAGCCTTAACCCTTCTTTGGAGATGGGGATCCATGGCTTTTAGCACAATAAGCCACCTAAATGCCTTCCCCTGACCAGATACATCAGAAAAATGATCCACGGTGGCATAGTTGTGACAACTAGCAGTGCCCAATACTTAATAAGAAAGCATTAGAAATAAAGCATAACATCATTAATAAAACAAGCAATCTGCAAAAGAAAAAAATTACTAATTTTCACTGCAGCTGCTGCCTATTGCATCACATGATTTACTCGAAAAGCAAGCTAAAAGCTGAAGACAACATAGGCAGATTCATTAAGCAACTGCCATAGGTTAAATACCAACTACAATATTTCCACTAATCATCCTGGCTCATGACCAAGTTGGTCCAAGCAGAGAACCGCACTACCCAGGCCTGCTTCATTTTGATGAGATAGCTATAGAAGTCGTTGACAAACTTAAAAGGCATCCCCAGTGCACAAGACTCATCATATTGTATGGTCTAAAAATGGTCAGGTGTGCAAAATCTTATCTTTGTTTTTAACAGAGAGATTATTTCAGTATCTCAAATATATGACTTTTAAGTCATAATAGAGTAACATTTCCATTGCACTAAAACTCACCTTTTCACCGTTAACAAATTTAAGTATACAAAATATGGTAAATTGTCCTAATAACCAATTCTAGTTAAATAACTTGGGAAATCATGGATGTCTTCATAATCACAAGCATTTCAAACTGAGCACATCATTATTTATGCTCATTTGTTAACAACTGAATTGAAAATTGAGTTCAGACAGATTGAAAGGCGCTTTATTGGGAAAAACTTCAGCCAGCTCAAGCGGCTTGCTTCATTAGCTGTCCAACACCAGAGAGGGTAAGACACAAAGCTTCCATGATATCAGCTGAACCACTCGGCTTGAGAGGAATGGGAGGAAATGAAGATATCTAATAACAGATAGCAAGACAATAGGGTAGAAATAATACCATCTGAGAAACCATCTTCTCTGTGACATACCAAGTGCCAACCATTGTACTTGCACTTTCAGGTCACAGTTAGGCCTACAGGATGTTTGCCTGAAACATGAAAAGCAAGCATTAGCCTTCAAGTTTGTCTCACACATATATGTCGAGAATGTGACAAGTCTCCCCGTAATAAATATGTTCGTCTATCATACATGGGTGAGCTATATTGTACTGTGTGATTTCAAATGTGGTTGGGAAACATTCGGTTGGTCTAAATTTTATGAGTTTGGCACATTTCCGTCTGTGGGCAGGGGTGCGGGGGAAGGGACAATGCCAAAGAAATAGTCTCTATGAAAACAAGGGTAAGGCGGTATATATTTGACCTTTACCCAGACCCACATGTAGGAGTCTCATGCACTGTGACACCCTATTTTTCTAACTAGGAGTGACAATGAAGTGTGGCAAAAAGATTCAAATAGCCCACCCCAATAAAATTCAGGGCATTGGAAAGGATAAAATTATTTCTGACCCAATAGATCTAACATGGGCAAACGAATTTTAAGCCAATCCTTGGACATTGATGCATATTATAATTAATGAGTAAACAATATGCAGAACCCAGGAGGTCCGGCAAACTTTTGTTTCAAATATATTTATACATAATTGTTACATATGTTATTCCAGTGACACTTCAAGCCAAACAGCACGACCAACACATCAAAGAATAAGTGGCATGAAGACATTACCTCTAATAAGTGTTTGAGGCTCTACTTTTTCATCCTGTGGGTGACATAATCATCCATGGAAGCATAAAGTCAAGGATATATACACATGAATGTTGAGAAGCCACCCAACAATAGAATCAGAACCAGCAGCATATTAGTTGATTGCCTTGTTTTCTTTATGGTACAGGGAAACAAAGCAATGCTCTTCCTGCACTCTTCCCACACTCTTCCCTACATTCTGAACAGAAACTAAGGACCCTTTGTTTAACACAAAATTGTCACCTTTTCTCAAATGACACATATTTAGGAAAGTTCTCAGCTATGCATCCCTAATTTGGCTGTAGAAGTTCGAATTTTATCTCTGTAGACTGCAGGAGGCTGGATGCAGTAGCCTTTTTCAATTTTCGCTCTTTTAGCAAATTCCTTACCTTCCAAGCATTGTTCCATGCTCCAGCGGCAGTATATATGCTAGCTAAAACAACATAATTTACCGAATTTTCTGGATCCATGCTAAAAAGATGCATGGCTGCTGTGTTCCCCAAGGGCATATTGCCATAGATGCTGCATGCTCCGAGAATGGCACCCCAAAGTGAGGCATTAGGCTTAATATTCATCTTGCAAATCATGTTATAAGCTTCATCCAACTGTCCTCTGCGTGCATAGAGGTCAACCATGCAAGAAAAATGCTCGGCCCGCGGTGAAATATTATGTCTGCTAATCATTTCATTAAAACATTCCAATCCCTCATCAGTCAATCCAGTATGACTACAACCACAGAGAAGAGACAAGAAAGTAATATCATTTGGTTTCAAACCTCCAAATTCCATCTTCTTATACAATGATATGGCTTCATGTCCATAACCATGCTTCCCATATCCATCAATTAAAGATGTATATGAAATCACATTTTTCTCCTTCATCTCATCAAAAGCACGGTTAGCATCTTGAATTTCTCCAGATTTTGCATACATATCTACAAGGGCATTGCCCATGGCGACATCATACTGAGGCATATATTTAATGGCAAGAGCATGAATTTGTCTTCCAACACTTAGCAATGCTACATTGGCACATATATTAAACATGGAGCACAAAAGAATATTATCAATCCCCATGCTAATTTGCTGAATTTCACTGAACAAACCAAGAGCCTCATTGATGTGGTTCCTGTCACGAGCATATCCAGTCATTAATGCTGTAAAAGATATGGCATCTTTCCATTTCATACTCTCATACAAATCACGGGCACTTCTTATGCTCTCACATTTTGCATATGCATCAATTAGTGACCCAGTTAAAGTAGCATGTGAACCAAAACCTAATCGGATGGCATATCCATGTATTTGACTAACCCAGGTGAGATAGCTGGCCCTGCTAGATACCTTTAAAACACTCCCCAATGTGAAACAATCAGGGAATACACCTGATAATTCATTGCATCTTAAAATTATAAGAGTACTATGTTCGAGAAGCACAGCAAGAGAATGTTACACCCTACCAAATCAAAGAGAAGATATTATCAAAAGGAAAAAAAAAAAAAGGAAAGAAAGAAAGGAAGCTTATACTTGCTTTTCACCTAAGCTGCCAGCATCCAAATATGCACTTACATTTGCCTCTTATGGTAAACTCCCTTTTATTTGTAGTTATAGCTGATCAAAGTCCATAACATTGTTGGTTCCTTTAAAAAGGACATTGTTCATGTCCATTCCATGATTTATTTTTGCAACAACAACCCTAATTCCCTTTCATGTCGTTATGATATATCTTCAATAGCATTAATTTACACCAAACAGAAAGCTTTGGTAAACTTGATAAATGATCCAACAAAGCCATAAAATTTAGCCTAGTAGATACACTGAAAGAAGAATTATGTGATGACAGAAGTAGAAATTGTTCCATGCAACACAACACATTCAAAAGTATCAATCAAAGCCTGCCGTACCTTCTCTCGTCATCAAACGAAGCATCGCAAAAGAATCATCCGCAAACCCCTGAACGGCATATCCACCAATCATGGCATTCCAAGCAACCAAATCCTTTTGTGACATCGTTTGAAACAAACGAAAACCATCCGCTACCTGCCCACACTTCGAAATCAAATCAACCAGTGCGCTCTCCAAAAACACGTTGTTAACAAACCTACTTTTCTGCACACAGCCCTGTATCTGCATCCCTCTCTCCAAACACCTCAAACCAGTACACGCCCTCAGCACGCTCCCATAAGTGAACTGATTGGCCCTAACGCCTGCCTGGCGCATGTTGACAAACACTAGCAGTGCATCTTCGTAATACCCATTTTGCGTGTACCCAGAAATCAGAGCAGTCCACGACACAACGCTTCTCTCGTACATTCTATCAAACACCTTGCGAGCATGAACAGGTTCGGCTATTTTGCAATAAAAGATGATCAATTTGATGCTCAATTGGATATTCGAATCAAACCCATTTGCTATGATCTGATTGTGAATAGAACGGCCCTGCTTTTCATCTTGTTTGTCGATGCAGAGTTTTAAAAGTTTCATGCACAGAG
Source organism: Kandelia obovata (assembly GCA_021464305.1). Classification (NCBI taxonomy): domain Eukaryota; kingdom Viridiplantae; phylum Streptophyta; class Magnoliopsida; order Malpighiales; family Rhizophoraceae; genus Kandelia; species Kandelia obovata. The sequence goes on from CM038482.1 coordinate 4,846,217, forward strand.
AAGGGTCAAAGGGAGCCAACGAGTTGAGCGTCGGAGGCGGAGCTTCTCTTATTCTCGACGTTGCTGCTGCTAAGTGGGAAAGCGATCCGAGTTGTTTTAAGTAAACCTTCATTTTGTATGGTATTAATCTAATTGCATGGATTGGTGGCATTGATCGAAGCTCCTGCTAGTGCATGCAAGCAAGCCAGCAAGCTTTTATTTTTACGATGAAGAGTTTGCATATTTCAGGCAGGTAACAAATATGCGGTTCCGAGTCGGATTATTTTGAGTATAAGCCATGGAGTTTTGAGTTTATAATATTTAAAATTTATTTAATTTTAAATATATTCATTATTTAAAATCTCAACATCAGACGAGTTTAAATTTTATTTATTTATTGTTTATTAAGAAATTTACTATATCACAAATAATATAATAATTATTATTTTTTTAAAAAAATAAAAATAAAAAAATTTCTTAGCTTCCATGTCTGACGGTTTGATGGAGTAGAGGAAAATACCTGCAAAAGAAGTAAGGGGTAAATTAAGGAAATAATAATAATTAAATTTTCTCTTCAGGTTTTCAATAGTCAAGGCCAACAGCATCAAAACAAAATTAAGCAAACATTATAATAATTGACCCGAGAAACTTATCATCTCATCATCATGAATTTGTTATAAATCTTAAAAATATTTATTAAATAAATACACAATAAAAATAAACATTTAATTTTTTAATTTTTAATAATTTATTAAATATAATTACAATTGAAATCCTAAAAAACAAAAAGGGAGGGAGGGAGAGAGAGAGAGAGAGAGAGAGAGAGAGAGAGTAACAAGCCTAGATATATGTTAATTAGGTGTATAGTAAGAAGTATTAACAAGGATTGAGACCTTGACCTTCAATGTTATAAGGGAAGATTATGGTAATTTTTAGTAAATTATATACCTTAAATTAAGTCTAATAAAAACATGAAAATAATTGTTTGTATAAGAATTGTAATTTAAATCTAATAAAGAAAATAAAAGCATATTTCTTTTGTGAAGAAAGAGAGAGAGAGAGAGAGAGCATTGGTGTGGTGACTTGAAGCTCAAGTGAAAGTCAGTCGACTCCGTTTCATTTATTTTCCTACTTTATTTCCTCTTCCCATTCACTCCACGACTGTCAATTCAATCGGTGCGCACTTCTCTGCAAGAAACCCAAGCTCGCCGCCGATTAACCCGCCGTTTCCTCCTCCTCCTCCTCCTCCTCGTCGTCAATTTCCTACCCTTCTGGCGGTACACTCTCTTGCGTCTTTTTTATGTGTATTTTGCCTTCGATTTCTTTGGTGCGTTCGGTCTGATTTCTTGATCCGCGCTTTACTTGTGCCTCTTTCGCAATTTTAGTGTTGATTCTTATTTTATTTTTTTATTTCTCTTCAATTTCGATCCCACCACCTCTCACGATGTATCTCTTTGTGCATGTATTTGGTAAATCCTTGCTTGTATAGAAAGATGGATATCAGGGTCAAAAATCTCCAACTTGAGACTACTTTATCATGTTAATATATGCACATTGTAGGTTTAATTAATCTAATGTTGGACTCTTTTTTATTTTCCTTTAAATGTGCCTAATCAAAGATAATTTGAGTTATGCATTGCATGTCTTTCTTTTAGTGTAATCATATTTAGTTTGTTTAATGTTGGTGCAGAATGGGGGATAGTCAGTACTCTTTTTCTCTCACCACTTTCAGGTATGGTGTGGCCGCCCAGTTCCCCCCCCCCCCCAAAAAAAAACAATTCTTACTATTGTTGATGAAACTGATGACTTGATTTTATTAATGGTAAAAATGGCAGTCCTTCTGGGAAGCTTGTTCAGATTGAGCATGCCCTAACTGCTGTTGGATCAGGCCAAACTTCTTTAGGGATCAAAGGTAATGCTCGGCTCTTAGGGTTTGTAGGATATGCCAAACTTTTATTTATTTTTCAGACTAAAAATGGTGTATTTGTTCTATGGAAGTCTCTAGTAGTATAAATTTTGTTGCACTTGCAGCTGCTAACGGCGTAGTCATAGCAACAGAGAAGAAGCTGCCCTCTATTTTAGTCGATGAAAGCTCTGTAAGTAGAGCTTCTGATTATTTCTATTAGAGATAGTCCCTTATAAATGTTGAGCATAATCATGTTGCTTCATTGCCTAATTGTTACATTTGGTTTAACCCCTTCTGACCTTTTGTTTCCCCAGGCCCTGACTGTTAATAATGATGTAGCCTCTTGTATTGGACAAGGGGTGGATGGAGATTGTGCATTTTGATGTTAAGACATTTTTTGTTTTTGGCTCAAACACATGTCATTGATTCGGTTAATTATTGAACTTCTTGGGCTGATTTCATAGTCTGCATAGGAGCTTGTACATTTGATCCAAAGAATACCAAAATGACTGTGGCATTTTCAATGGAGCAAGTGTGTGGAATCTTTATACATAATTGTAAATTAACAAAACAACAAAGTTGCCAAGCTGTTGTAGCTGATTGCTTTTGAGTTCTGTATCATCTATTTTAATTTCCATATGTAAAGAAGGATTCAAATGAGAATATTTTATGTCTCATTTCACCTAGAAAGTTGCAACATTGTTTAGCAACCAAAGCTTTGAAAAATTGAATTACCTCTTTTAATGAGCTGGATAACCTAATAAACAAGCAATAATTTGTATTGATGCTAAGCATGTCCTGTAGTCATGGAAGGATGCACTAATGGAGATGTCTTTGTTCTTGGTTATTTAATTTCAGATAATTTTGTTCCTTATTTTGGAGGCTACTGGAATTTCAAGCTCCTTAATCTGGTTGAATGATCTTATCACATATATTTTTTTTAATGGATGGAAAGGCAGGAGCCATTAAATATGTTGTGCACTAGTTTCATCTCATTCTGTGCTGTTGTCATCATTGCCGTTGTTGTTTAATCCTCTTTTGGTTCTTCTTTGGAGATTTTAAAGTGCTTTGGTTTTTTATGGTTCCCGTAGAATTTTGGTTCGTATTGTCCCTTCTGACATTGCCTTTGCATATTTCAGGTTCAAAAGATTCAGATATTAACGCCAAACATTGGAGTTGTTTATAGGTATGTCTTCTGGTACATTTTTGGTTATTCCCAAGCTTACTTTATATGATCTATGTGTATGTAGACAGGGTCAAGGTCATTGAAACCTGTATTCCTTGGGCCTCTGAAATAGCACTAGTTAATACCCGGTAGTTCTTTGGTGTCTGGAGCATGATATTTTGGTGCAGGGTATCAGGATCAGCAACCTCATTACACCTAGGCACGAAGAAGAGTTTTAATGTCTGTTGGCCTTTGCTAAAACTTGTTCCAGTAAACCTAGTGGGTGCTAGTATTTCTGTCTTCTCCTAGAATCCAGTGCAAAAATTTGAAAAAAGCCTGCTGTTTGACTTATAGCAGCTACAACTACAATGAAACAAAATAGTTCTGAGCCATAATGTTATTGCGTTTAGGTAACAGGAATTTCAAGGGATGGGCCATTCCACTTTGGTTTTGGGATTATATGCCCTCAGAATATGAGTTTTGGTTCTTTAACTGAACAAACTTGAAAAAATTTGTGTTCTGTCAACATTTGGTTGTCTACCCTAGGAGATTTGATGTTCTGCTTATCTTGTAGTGGCATGGGTCCTGATTTTCGAGTTCTGGTACGAAAAAGCAGGAAGCAGGCAGAACAATATCACAGATTATACAAAGTACTTCTCGATTTCTGTTGCTTCTGTATATCTTTGTGTCCTTTGAGGATGATCTTTCTTAACTTCTTCTCCTTAATTATCTGGTTCCATCCTTTATGCATGTTATGCATATATTTCTGGGACTTCATTGTACTTTACTCATTGCATTAGTGATAAGATAGGAAATATTTGTTGCAATTTATGAACAAATAATAGTTTCATTGGTGCATAAACTACTGTTGAATATCTAAGCCAGAAGAATTTGATTGACTTGGAGCAAGATAAGTTATAGTTTTGGAAAAGTGTCTTCTTACAGTTCAAAGCACAACTATTTTGGATGACAAATCATTTTTTTCTTCTCCATTGTGTATAACAGCAATGGAGCCCTTTTTCTGCCATTAATGTTTTAAAAAACAGGTTATCATTTTCATCAGTCACTTATGCTGTGAGATCCTTTTGGAACTTCATGTGAGGACAATGTGTGCATTATAGGAGTCTCAGGTCCTTCTATGGTGCACGTTCATTGTTTTGGTCAAAAAAAAGTGTGCATGTTTATCATTAGTTCTATTGTTACAATTTATGTGGTCAAACTATTAGGGCTTGAGGCAGACAACTTTTAAAACTATAATAATGAAAATAAGAATAGTGATGACTGTCCAGCTATAAGGGATTGTGGCAGAAAACTTTTCAACTTTATAATAATGAAAACATGAACAGTGATGGAGTACAACTCTTCACGTTTATAATGCTAGTAATAAGAATTTGAGTTGAACAACCTAGTATCACCAAGCTCAAAAAAGGTTGAAAGGCACAATAGTAATCATTCTGTTTCTCACATAATTATCATCATCATTGTTTAAGGTTTTTGTATTATTTCTAGCTTCCTGTTTATCTGTTCTGTCTTGTAATACGATGTGATGATGCTATTCTCCAGGAACCAATCCCTGTTACTCAACTTGTAAGAGAAACGGCTGCTGTTATGCAGGAGTTCACTCAGTCAGGGAATGGTCCCTTATTTTGTTGCAAGATTTTGTTTCATCCATGAGTTCTTGTGATGGGTGTTTTGCATCAGTTTTGAGTTGATCCAGTTGAGCTATGAGCATAAATTAAATTGAAAATACTATTTAATTCTCACATATTCTTTGACTTAGAGAAGCTAGCAATTTATTCAATTATGAGAGAATGTAGACATACTTCCCCACATTTCCTCTCCCCACCAAAACAAAAAAGAGGCCCATCTTGAGATGGTGGAGTTGCATAGACTTATCTTCTGTTGCCTATAAAGATGATAAAGCTAGGCCCTGGCAAAGATGGCACAAATCTATAATTCTTGGCAAGGATCTTGAAATACATTTATTTAAAGGAACAAATTGTTAACTAAAATGAACTATAACCATCTACTTTTGTCTGCTTGCAAATAATGTGCTTCATTCAGCTCCTAGAAGTTATCTATCTTTCCCCTTCTAATTTGAGATGGTTCTCCCTTGTTACAAGGTGATTTACCTGCATGATCACTTGTTAGTCTGAGGTAGTACCTCCTGGTCAGGCTTGAGAAGAGGGAATTGCTCACCATTTAAAGCTAGGCAATCTATTGGTTATTAATTTATATAAACATTTGGTGAAAAATGGCTGTGACTCTTTTTTCAAATGACATGTTTAGCATTTATCCAGATTCTGTTGACAAGAAGTCATTACCCCCTAGTTCATCTTTTGATATTATTCTTCTGAATGTTGATTTGTTTATTAATCATTTTTCCCTGCAACAGTGGTGTTAGGCCTTTTGGAGTATCATTGTTGGTCGCTGGGTTTGATGATAAAGGTCCACAACTTTATCAGGTATCTCCATCATCCTGAAGTATTTTGGGGTTTGGCAGATTTCCTTTCAAGTTGAAACTGATAGAAACAGCTCCCTTCACCATCCACCCCAACCAACCTGCCACCGTAGGGGGCCTAAACAAAATTCAAGTGATAGAAGCTTGTTATTTTTGTTGCAGGGGGACCCATCAGGTTCTTATTTCTCTTGGAAAGCCTCAGCCATGGGGAAAAATGTTTCCAATGCAAAAACTTTTCTAGAGAAGAGGTAAGGTTATTTTGATCTAAAACATTATTGATATTTTCTATTTTACTTTTTTTTTTTTGATATATTTGGCAAAGAAAATTTTTAGGGCTTGTTCACTGGATTTTAGTATCTACAGAGCTGTCACATATCTCCAGGAACCTATTTAAGAAAGGATGATCTACATGCCTCCTTTCACAAGTTGGACATGGTTTTTATTTTTTATTTTTTTTATTCATTTTCTTTATAACAGACCTGATAGGGAGAGTAGCAACTCGATAGGCTGCTTGGTGGCATGCGAGATTTTGGCTAAGCAGTTTCATCATTGTGTTGTTCAGTTCTTTGAACTTCTAGTTCAGTGTTCGTTTTCATTCCATTTTTGAGAAGTAAAAATTAGTCTCGTACAGATTGTCTTCTGATGCTACAATCACTTTCACCGCTTACCGTGATCTGCAAGTCCTTCACAGATTCTTGTTCTCTGTTTCTGCCTTCTGTTATAGTGTGCAAAGAAATAGAAAAGTTGACCGTGCACATTTGCTTGTTCTGTACACTTCAACTTGCCTGCATTAGGTGTTCTATAAAGTTTTCATCTCATTATTGCAATTGGGCATATCAATAGTACACGCCTTGAAGCTTCTGCTTTTAAAGAATCCTTCAGTTTTGATCCTGTTTGGGGGATTGATGGAAGTTAATGTGGTTGTTTTTTTGTAGGTATACTGATGATACGGAGCTTGATGATGCTGTCCACACCGCAATATTGACATTGAAGGAAGGGTAAGCATTTGAATTCTTATCATCTTGCAATGGTCCTGTTAGTACTTAGCTCTGGAAAAACTGTAGCCTTCATTTATGCCAAGTTTGTTGCCACCATCATCAGTCCCATATTATGTTCCATGGATTTTTTTATCATGGGGTAATTGCTGAAGTTTTTAGAAGGCCAGAAGCTATAAATAATGATTTGTCTTTACATCTCTTAAGCATGGCAGACCTTAGAGCAGTGACCCTGTAGGCTAAAGTCAATTCCATTCTCTTAGTGATAGATGCTCTCTGATCAAGATGGAGAATGTTATTTGGAATTTATTTCTTCACATCAGGATTCTCTCTCTAACAATTTTCGTCACCTCTTTTAGGTTTGAAGGACAAATCTCAGGGAAAAACATTGAGATTGGCATCATTGGTGCTGACAAAACATTCAGGCAAGTAGCCATAACCATCAATGGTGTATCTAAGAATGCAGTTACCGATTATGGCTTTCTCACAACTTTTTATTTTTTGTTGTAACATTCTTGCCGAAAATGATTTAAGATAATTGATAGCAAGAAAGTAGCTTGGTAGACCACAAGTTAGTTAAAAGCTTCTATCAAAGAAATAGGGAATGACAGAAAGAAGTGCCTCCTATGGTGGCTTCAAGTTTGACTACCAACAACAATAACAATAATAAAGCTTTAATCTTAAGTTTAATTGGTGTCTAATTGTTCTGTTCCATTCCATTTCATTATGGACTAATCTTGATGTGAGGTTTAATTGTTCTTCATCGTTATTAACAAGAGATTGTCAAATCAACTTTGGCTGTGTTCTCCCTCTCTTCTGGCAATGCACTAGATTTGGTGTCTTCTCTTAAATAGAGCATTTGTATGTCTACATTGGACACTTCCAAACTAGCACTGATGTTACTCACTCGGGTCATTTCTAATTGGTGCTATACCTGCTTTATGCCTCTTTTTTTATTTAGTTCTTCCTAGAGTGGCCACAGATCTGTCTAAAGAACACTCATGTTTTGGATGCTTAGTTTCTTGACGGCTCAACATTCATTACCATATAAAATCCCTGGTCTGATTGTTGTTCAATAGAATTTATCCTTCAACTTAGTGGGAATTTTGTAGTCATACAAAACTTTATTTGCACATCTCCATTGTATTCATCTAGCTTTTTGTCCTACGAGAAATGCCCTCTACGTTTCCTTCTTTCTAAATCAGATAACTTACATAATGAAATTGGTTGTGTTTTGGACGTCTACACCATCCCCATGATTGTTGCTAATTGTCTTCGTTGCCTTGTCTGTGGCAGAGTACTAACGCCTGCTGAGATTGATGATTACCTGGCTGAAGTGGAGTAGCTTGTTTCCTTTGCAGCAAGTCAACTTGGAAGAACTGTATCGGCACAATACTCACTTAAAAACGGAAATTGGGAAACTATACACCAGACATCAGTTGTAAGGTGAAATTGTTCATTGGGAACTACTTGAAAGCATGTCTGCTATTTATTCTCATATATTTATTCTCATATTTAATCGCTGTACTTCTCTTTTGCACGAGACTTTTCTTTTTAAACCTTTTGATCATAACTCTTTGCTGAAAGGTGAAAGGAAGGAGAGTGTGAGAGAGCAAGGCAAAGGGTTGTGGAAAATACATGAATTTTGTATCTCATTGATTAAAAGTGGAACATAAAAAGGGGTTGGAGTTGTAATCTCGCCAATCACTTGGGGAATAAAAGAAGCACAGAAGAGCATAAAAATGGTCATTCTTCCTTGGCCGCAGTGCAAACAATTGACAATGTTACAATAAGCATTTGGCCTAATTTTGAATCCTCAACTTTGGAAGGAGTAACAATGGAAAAAGATGTCATGAGCAATGGATCCAATATCAACAAGAGAAAAGAGTCTGACAAGACAAACTGAAAAGCTAAAAGGATGGGAAAGAGTAGATTTTTGTTATGTCTCCTAGCATTTTGGTGGTGGCTTAGCATTGAAAGTGGCAACAGCAATTGGACAATGGAAGCTGTGGAGGCGGCTCCGGTAGTTTCTGCGTCCGTTTTTTATTTTATTTTTTATTGATTTTTGATTGTTTAATCTTGTAAGGACATTTTTAGCTCGTTTTGATCATTTATAATAATATTTTTATTATTAAAGTTAAAAGTAAAGAAAAAAAAAGAAGTTTTTTTTTTTGTTGGTTATCTTACTTTTAAAAAAAAATAAGAATTTTTTTTCTTTTTTGTAATTTTTTGGAATATTGATATGTAAAACGTAAATATATTTTAAATTTAAAATATATGATATAAATTTTTCTAAAGAATTAAAATAAAAATATACACATTAAATATATTACTACTATTATTATTATTATTTTAATTGAAACGTCATTAAATCTAATTGAGTCATCTAATGAACCCCTTTCACAAACAAACAAGAATTAAAAAAAAGGAAAATTGAAAAGCCATATCAAATTAATGAGGTTAAATTTTCTAAGTGAAACTATAGGATACACTTGCAGCTTGCCTTCATTGGTGCATTACTGCAATCTTTATAGAGCAAGTTCAATTTCGAGGTGAGGCAGCCAATTCTTGGTCTCGTCCTCCCCACAATTTTATGCATCTCCAGGATCTGAGCTCTGGATAGCCCTGAGGCCGTTCAATTGCCCTTCATTTGTACTGAAGGAACTTACGCTATATACCATGTTCCAGAATTCAAAGTCACAGTCACGCATTTCCTGTAGTACGTCCAGCTCGTTCTCCTCCTCTACCAGCGCTCCGCGGTCCAAAAGCGCGTCCGCTTGATTTTCCGGAAGTGAGACATAGTGGCTAGAGTAGGTGTCACTGGAGGAAGCAGAGGAGCTTGGCCACACTTTGTGTTCCTTCAAGTCCTGTACATTTTCTAAGAAATCAGGCCTTTTGGTCACGGCACCTTGGTGTTGACCATGCTCAACTTCTAATTCCATTCTTCTCTTGCTAAACGACGCTACCGTCGTGATGGGGGCGGAGGAAGAGGATGAGGAAGATGCGGTTGCGGAGAATTCCTTCGATTCATCGACATTGGAATCCACCCCTTTGAATGCCAGTCTTTTCTTCAAGTGACTATTCCAAACATTCTTGATCTCATTGTCCGTTCTTCCAGGAAAATGAGATGCAATTTTCGACCATCTAAATCATAATCGCAATCACATGTGAGACATGGCGAAGGAATATAATCAAAAGAGATACACAAATAATTTTGCTAATTAATTGGCATGCTTCTTCTTCTTCTTCTTCTTTTTTTTTTAATATATATATATTACTAGTTGACATGTGTGTTAGAGCGTTTTCCAAGCACTAAATATGAACCAGTACCAATCTGACCCGACACAAAAATGGGTCGGACTTGGTCCCAGGCTTGGGCCTGAGCCAAGCCCTACTCGGCTTGACAAGATGTGGACAAGTATACTGTTGAAGTAAATACTTAGGTTCTTTTAATGGATGTTTACTTGTTTCCCAATTTTTGGTGTAGGCTTATGAGGGTCTCCTCTTCCTCCTTGGTGAAGTTCCCACGCTTGAGATCAGGTCTCAGGTAATTGATCCATCTCAAACGACAACTCTTCCCACATCTCAACAACCCTGAAGCAAGGCAATAAAAAAAAAAAAAAGAATTAAAAAAATTTAAATTCAATAATCAATCTTTATTTACAATTATGCTAGCCTTTGGTTTCACATTCTTGAATGAGTTCAATTTCCACCATCCAACCACCTTGAGGTTGAAACGTCTCCCTTTCAATTTCTTCCATTGTCAACGCCTTTTGCACATTTATTAAAAGCAAGTGTGCACTGCATGGGGTATATTCCTAACACGTTTGACAGTGACAACCAACTGTTCACTCCCACAAAAGGATAAGGAATGACCTTGTACATTTCTTACAAGACGGATTGGAGGATCAATGCATCCTTGAACTTGACCATAAACAGCAATGAATTTCCTAATATTCACACTAAGAAGGTGAATCTTTGTGTAATAATAAAGATTATTTTATCAAAAATTTTAACTTTTAATTATATATATATATATAATAAATTCTCATAAAAATAATATTATATATGTTTTAACTCTTTTTTAAACTGTACTTTTGAAAATAACTACACACCCACATCATTTGTATTCATATTTATGGTTCAAAAATAACTTCGAGATAAATAATTTCATTGTGTTAGTCGACAACAACCTATGTGAGAGGACTTGGAGAGGGTGGCTAACTGGAGAATAGTGATGAACTCATGATGTTTCCATGGTAAACCATTTGACATCTTCTCGAATTTCGAAATCATCTGATCAGGTAAGAAAGTTTCAAACTCTTCCTATAATGGTTGGTTGGTGAAAATGATTGACATCTTCTCGAATTATAAGGTACACGCAAGTTTTCATCAATAATTAACAGAATATTTTGCTGCTTCATATACGTACTATAGAAAAGAAGCAGCAAAAATAGGCAAGGAGAGTGATTTTCTGGGATAACTATGTTTAAGTAATGTCAGATCCAAAAAATAAAAAATAAAAAAAATCACAAAAAAATGGTTTTTCATCTATCGAGTCATTTATAAGCAAATTTTTTAATTTTAAAAAAACTCATATTTTGACATTAATTGGGGCAAGAAAATTATTTTTTGTGGGGCAGTTCAATCTCTTGTATGATCTTTAAATGTCAAGAGAAGTAGTTGCCCCACTGTACATTCACCACAGTGTTCAAGTACGCTGTTGGTTTGAAGGAAAATGAGCCAAATGAAAGATAATTATGTATGTTTATAAATCTATATATATAGTTTATGTGATATTATGATAGTAAAAGATAATATCTTCGAAGAGAACTTGGAATTTAGAGAAGCAAGGTTAGATTTATATTTTCGATGATATCTTGATTTCTAATCTTATCAAGAAATAGAAATTTTTTTTTTTTGAGACTTATAAAAATAATAAAAAAAATTATTTATGGTGCAATTTACAATTCAATGAATATTAACAATAATAATAATAATTAAAAATAAAAAAATAATAAAAAAAAAGTTATGGTTAACTGACCAGCTTGTTTAGGGAGAGCCCTCCAGTTCTCATGGCCATGCTTTTGAATGAAAGCAGCAAGCCTCAGGTCTTCTGCAGGACTCCAAGGGCCTCTCTTCACCTGACTCTTGTCACAACACGGAGCTTTTCCTTTCCCCCCCATCTCCTCTCTCTCAACAGCAACAACAACCGCACTCTTGTGAAAATCAGGACTTAACTAATCAAAGGAAGGGCCTCCCCACCTCATCTCCTTATATATTGGAAAGCGGGTTGAATTGCTTTGGGGGCTACAAGCTTCGTCCCTTCTAAGTGTTGTGCTAAAACGGAGATATATACAGGAAGAAAATTAAAAATGGATTACTAAATATCTATTGTTCTTTAAATTGACCAGTTATCCCTTGTCCTTATTTAATGCACTCTTTTCTTTTAGTTGCAAAGGTCTCTGCCTCCTCTCCATGGAGGGTACTCTTCATTTTTATATTGGAAATTTAATCCTACTGAGACACCAAAAAAAGAAATAAAGAGAAAAAAAAAAAAAAAGATCTAGTGGGGAACGTACTACAATTGCCTACGTGGGACCATGATCTCAGCCTTCCAGCAGGTCAAGGATTGACACAAAGTTACCATCTTTATGATAGCATTTCTTTTCATGACACTTTGATAACAATAGCCAGTTTAAAACTATATTACCCAACCCACTGATGAGTACAAGTGGCCTTATACAAAATAAATGGAGAATTAATTGGCATAGTCTCCTTCTTTGTTAATAATATATATGTAGATACTGGCTTTTAAAGCACTTTCCATGTTCAATATAAATAATGGATTTTCCTTATTGAAGCCCTTGTATTGTAGCACAACAACACCATGTTTGGATAAAAATGTTCTTACTAACAAATCTTGCTATGTGTATGCCACCTGTTATTTATTTATTCACCCTTTTTATTTCTTCAGACCAACACATGCCATAAATTTCCAACAAATTGTATTCAATCAAATGATATTCAATAAAATAATGCTCCACCAAAGGTGCAATATCAGACTGGAAAATCCAACTTTCTATGTATTACTTGATGTTGATAGCCCATGTGTAGTCAATTTGTTTACATTGTAGGAATATACTAATTTTTGTTACAATTTTTTCTCTCTTTCTTTTTTTTTTTTTTCTTTTTTGGTTCTATTTAAAGGTTCATTGAATAATGAGTTGTATAATAAAAATATATATTTTTTTTCATTTTTATAAATGTCACTCAAAAATAAAACTTTAAATTCTTAACCACTTTGAGTTAAAAAATTTGTTCAATTCATGTCTGACTCACAACTTTTAAGTGTGTGAACCTTTGATCATTTAGCGATGTACCATTAATTTAGAATCATCTAACATTTGCTTTGATAGAATTTTCTCTTATTACATTTCATTTTATATGGAAAAAGCGGAGGGTGGGCTTTGAATACAGAGTGATAAGTCAGGGTATATGATGTACCATTCTAATTTTTTTAAAAAAAAAAATTAATAAAGAATTTATTTAGGGTGTTTTTTTTTTTTAACATGAAAAATTATATTTTAGTGGTCATAATGAAATGGGAAATAAAAACAAAAGTAAATTTTATACTGTATAAGAATAGATATATTTTTTGCAATACTTTAAAAAAGAGAGAGAGAGAATTTATTAAGTAAATTTTATAAAAGCATCTTTAAAAAAAGAATGAAATGATTAGTTCCAGTCAACACTAATTAAACAATAATAATAATAAAGAAAGACTAATTACAAATCTAGATAGATAAATTAACAGGAAGTCTTACGTGTAGAAAAATTAGATCATATCTCTCGTTCATATAACAAATTGCATTCACTTTTTTTACTACGTCTTTTTCTTGTTCATTTATTTTGTGAATCTTGCAATCTAGTTGATGCAGCTTACACCCGACACTCTAATGCTTTAAGATTTTAATTAATATCACAACAAGAAAGAAGAAGGGAATAAAAGACACATGCAAATGCAATTTTAGTTTCAGAATGAATTTGTCTACTTACCTCTTTACTTGGGATCTCTCACTTCCAAGTTCAACCCTCTCCTATTCATCTCATGCCCCCACCACAAATATATTTTTAAGGTTTGATTGCATTAACACACCATTTTTATATTAAATACAATAAAATTTTATATTATGACTGAATTTTATTGTATTTGTTAATGCAATCTCACCGTGTGCCCTCCTCTAGGATCACTTCGTTTTTGATTATTTAACTATATTTCATTTAGAAGAAAATTTTATCGAACATCTTTTCTTTCTTCTTTTTTTTTTTTTTTTTTTTTTTTTTTTTTTTTTTTTTTTTTTTTTTTTTTTGTGGTTGTTGAAGAAAAAAAAAAAAACAAGAAGAAAAAGAATGAGAAAGGTATTACATCAGTATAATGAATAAATGAGTAGTTAGTGGGAGAAGAGAGACAAACAACAGAAACAGAATTGATGGCAAATTGCAAGTCTTGGAAATGATTTAAATCCATCCACCCGTAGTCCCTTTCAAGTGCAATTAGGACCGAGTCATTTGAGCTGCTCCTAAATAGTTGGGAGACCCACAACCACGATAATTGATAATTCGTCTGATTTAAGTAAAAAGAGCGAAAAATTAATTAAACCGTCTAGTAATTGAATCTTTTTATTTTTATTTTCATGATAATTACAACTGTATTGACAAGACTTTAATTAGATGGTAGATCTTCCTTACGAGAGGGGATTAAATAACAAATCAACCACCTAAGATCACAAGAATCATTCAGAAGGGCTGCCAATCGGAAAAGAATTTGAACCGTGCAATTGGGATCTCCGGCTCTGCATTGCCTACAAAATCGTATCTAAACAAATAAAAATAAAAATATACTGGAAGGACGTAATTCTGGAAAAGGTAACGATTTTTATCTTTATATATATATATATATATATATATATAAACCCCTGTAGCACCGAATACCCTTTTGCTAAATTCTCTCCCCACCCCACCAAGGCGATTTGAATTTCCCTAAAAAAAATAAAATAATAAATAAATAAGTTACTGAGAATTTTTTTTAGGCCCAACAACTATCGTTTTGACTGGTATGTTTGTTGATTTATATTTGCTATTCCTCAAAAGATCAAACTTTTCATCTGCAATAAAAAGTTCAAAAAAAAAAAAAAAAAAAAAAGTCAAATCTTTCTTCTTTCTTTTTTTCGTTTTTTTTTCCTTTTCCGTTAAAATGAACCTTGGAATTTTGTTGAAATGTTGACGCAAAAGTCAAAAAATGCTAACGAATTAGAACCTAAATAACTTTTTTTTTTTTTTTTTTTTTTTTTTTTTGCAGTTTTTGTCACCAAATAATATGTTTTACCTGGCTCGTGGCATAAATATCAAATGATTGATTTTTTTCTTCTTCTTCTTCTTTAATCTTTAATCTAACTGTTTACAACAAGAAGATTTTAAATTTCGGAGTCTAGGTGAAATTGCGTGAAAGTCATTAAAATAATAGCCACAGTGGGGCGATATAAAACTGTCTTATAATCCCCATAATAATATTAATAATAATAATTCAAAAATTGGACGCGATACCAGATTTATGGACCTTTGAACCAATTTGAGAATTTTTTATTAGGAAGGATATAAAAGAATTAGTTGATGACATAAAAGATACGTATAGCTAACCTCCAATTAAGTTTAAAATTAAGGCTTTGTTGTTGATGTTAATGATGCTAGTGATAAGAATTATTTTGTATTTCTTTTTTGCATTCTATTAAATTATGTATCGATTTGTTGTTCAACCGAGGTGCTATCTCGTTCTTTATTATTTTCCTTCCCTTTAGTTAAATGTGTGAGTTTTTTTTTTTTTTTTTTTTTTTTTGGGAGAGTGAGGAGATTGGGTCTCCTAATCATCCCGAAACTACTAGGGCTTGGTGGCCACTGGAGCTAAGCAAGTAGCTAATTGATGAGTATCCATAGATTATATTTACATCTAAAATCAAATTACAAGTTCATAGCAAAAGGGTTTCCACACAACAGACGCACATTGTCTGACGGTGGACGTCTCATGTCAAGTAACATAAGCATAATCTGAAATGCATCCTTTAAAATTCAAAGATATATATATATATATCTGTGTGTATACTAATTGGTTTGCAAAGTGATTCGTCTATTTTCTTTTGGACAAAGCAAACTACTCGATGCCCCGAGTCACACACACACACACACACACACACACACACACATATATATATATTTATTTATTTATTTATATAAGCGATAAATTAATTAGTGTTCCTCAAATAACCACAGCCTCATACATAAATCACATTTTTTTTAATAAAAAAATATTTTATTTTAGCTATAGAATATGAGGTGTCTCGTTAACTTAATAATGGTTATGGTTTGTGGATGGTCGAATGATGGTAACAGAACGTGCATTCTTCCACACAAGATCATGCCTGTCTTTCTGCAATTTAGAGCGTTTAAGAACATAATAATAATCATTATTTTTTCTTAAAAAGCCATCAGATTTCGTTCTTAATTTGATTCTATTTTCATAGGGTATTTCTAATAAGTATGAACAAAAGTTTGGATATAATTATTGGTTTCTCTCCTGATTTTTCAAACACTTGAGCCAAAAAAAAAAAAAAAAAGAAATACTAATTTTATATTACCTTCTTTATCTTGAATAATTTATAAAAAGTATGCTATAGGAGATATTTGTTAAGGTATTTCAATATTTTGTAAAGTCCATTTGAATAATTTAATTATTCATTATCGGAAACATATAAAGTTTCATATACATACCAAAACCAGCCATGTCCCTCATGCAATCTCACTTGTCCAACAAGTCCCACCATTTTTTTTTTAAAAAAAAAAAAGAAAAAAAAAGACCAAGAACTAATCACTGATTAATTGGCCTCTTAAGTCTTTTGTTAGGGAAACTAACACTATGCCACTTGTACCATTTGGTACCTAATCTTGGCATATTTTTCTATGGTTAGTATAATTCGTCCTAACCATGGCAGACTACCAACCAAGCTAGACCAATCTAAGATATAAGACAGAAGAGTGAGAAAGAAACATGAAGAGAGAGGGAAACATAAGCATATGGATGACGTGTGCTTGTGCAGCGGCCAGGGTGTGAGGGCCTGTAGCATGGCATGGCCTACAGTCCATTTTAGATCTCTAATAATTTGACCAATTGTGCATTTTTATGTCAAAATGTCGGTGATCATGCCCTGGTTCACGAGTGCTTCGATTTTCTTACAAGAGTTTCAGTAGGTTTTGACGTTTGAGATTTTTATTTTCTATTTTTTATTTTTGGGAACAACCTTCGGAGCATTTTACCTAGTAAGTTTTGACATTTAAATTTTTTTGACATTTGAGATTCACCCAACAAGATGTTATGGGAGGGCATTCTATATAGTTATTGGAGACTAGGGTAATATCCATGCATGCTGCATTTGGTTTCAGTCATTGTAGTTCAAAAGTGGTAACTGAAATTACTCCAATTTGTTCCCCTATGTCTTTCTGTTGCATCACCATGGACAAGAATCTAATAATGGTAATTCGAAAAGCTCCGTATAGATATGGTGTTGCTGTTGTTATTGTCACCCTGTTGTTTTCTCAATCACCACAGAAATGAACACTTATTTGTTGTAATTATATGCTAAAAGCAAGCTGATGACTAAAGAAACAATGATATGACCCCTCGTAGGTAAGTTCCTTGCCCACAAAAATACAATACAAAGGCACAAGCAACTGTGCCACCATTATTTAAACCAGGACCTACACACAGAAAATGGAGATTTTCCCATGTGACATCATCCAAGGAAATCCTTCGATCTACTCAATTCCAAACAATTTTTTTCAGCTCCAAGGCAAGGCCATAGACTTTTTCCTTGTCAGGAAGAGACTTGGACGCTGACTCCTTCAGTATGCATCTCATATTAGCCCATGCAGCAAACTTGGGGCACTCAGCCTCTATGTTAAACTGGGCCAAGATCTCATAAGAATACATGGAAGGGAATAAGTGCAATGTCCACATAGCCGAGGTTCTCCTCCCCAAAGTAAGGCTTGTCTCCAAGCTCTCCTCCCAACAATTTTAGGCTCTCAATGAATTCCTTCTTGGCTGCCTCCTGCTCTCAATGTCCACATGGGTGCTTGAGGGGTTGCTTTTTTGTTTTTGTGTGTGGGGTTACTCTACTTTCTAAAATATAGCTGCAAAATCTGGAAAGACCAAAGAAACATCTTATCCATCAGCAAAAGAATATAACACTAATGCATACAAAAGGAAAAACGATACAAAAAGAAAAAGCTACCCCTGTTCCCACAAAACTAGCCCAGAACTTAGCCCTGGCTTTCAGGTAAGGATCATAAAGCAACAAAGGATGGCTGCCCTTTCACACCTCATCAATGCACTCCAAAACAACAAGGGACTCACGGACTGGTTTTCCGTTGTGGATGAGAACTGGTACCATCTGGTGAGTGGGGTTCATCTGAAGGGGCGGAGGGCTCTTGTTGTCCAAGTCCTCCTCCCTGTACTCATACTCGACCCCTTTCTCTGCCAATGCCACTCTCACTCTCGTGCCATAAGGGCTTGCCCAGAAATCCAACAGCATCACCTCAGCGGCCATTGGTAATTTCTTGTGCACTTGAGTGTCCTTTTTGTGTGAAGCCGATAAAAGAGTAGAGAACTTTAAGCTTGGTGCGTATATACAGATAATGAGGCCACCTATCTTCTCAACTAAATAATTTATATTTCAGTGTGAGTATTGTCAACTGGGAAAGAAGAAGACAGATATATGCTTGCATATATTAGGTTCTCTGCTTTTTGTTTCCTATACAGATGCTGATATAAAAAAGTTTTATTTTTTAACAAGTACAAATGTGATGCATCACCTGTGAAAGGTGGAGAGCCATTCCTGTTCCTGTCAATGCACATTGGTAATATTCGCCGAGGAGACAAGGGGGCACAGGATTCCATGGACATTAATGCACATCATAGTGAAAAACAGAGAATCAAATTACAATATTTTTTTATTTTTTATTTTTATAAATGCGCACATCATAGGACTTGTGTCCTTATTTTCTGGGTAACAAGAAGGTTGGCTCTGTAGTTTGTATTTTAACCAAATAAGTTTACTCCTAATTACATATTTGTCTCATCAAATTGCAATCTTAATCCAGTTTCGTTCACTGGGATGTAGACCCAACTTCATATTATTTAGGCCCATCATGCATGCTTGCTTCGGTGATCACTTTCGTCAACCCACATCTTCTCTTTTTGGGCCAATATTGGGCTGCAAATGATATTGATGGTTTGATTTGCTAAGCTTAACGAACAAATCAATTGGAGAAAGAGTAAAGAGTATATTAGCCTGTTCATTAGGCTTGAACTTAGTCAAGAAAAAGTTTGAAGCGGCCATCAAAATTAGGATGGGCATGATAATTGAGATTTCAGATTTTATTTATTTTTCTCTTCTTACAGTTGAGTGTCTAGGATGGTAGAAGTCCCATGTAATGAAAGCTTTCCAATAAGCACACAGGTCAAAAGTCTAACATGCCCAAATTTCATTGACTAAGTTCAAGCCTGATATACTCTATATTCTTTGTCCAATTTGTTTTGAATTAGCTACATAGCCTAGAGGCAGACAAGCGTGTGTATCTTCTTCAGTGTGGAGGTGATAGAATCCCCTCCCCCAAGAGCTTCATTTTTTTTTTTAAATTTTTTTTTAAGCTTCCGACCACTTCTATGTTAATTTCCTTGAAATCTCAGCCTGCTCTCTCTGATCCAAATTGGAAATTGATTTTGTGATTTAAAAATTATTCAATACGTATGTGGGTCTAATTCTTCTCTCTTACACAAATTGCATTTGATCAACCTTAAAGATCAAAGATAAGGAAAGACAAAGAGAACTTTGTGAACACAAGTTTTATGTGCATTCATCTCCACGCCCCATTTTATAAACGGTTAATTAAGTTGGACACTTCCAAGACATGTGATTTCACCAACTCAAAAAATGTGGATATCCAAATCCCCGTACAGAGGCGTGCATGAACAGAAACAGAGAGAGTTCACTTGACAAAAAGAAAACCATTGTTAATTGATGAAGAAACAGTCATTCTTTGCTGTGGAAGATCTCCTGTTAAAGACAAGAATGAGATCTTAGCAATCAACATTCATATTCCCCCCCCCCTTCCCCACCCCATCCCACCCCACCCCATGTGAGTCCTAATCATGCATTCACATGTTAATCTTCCTCTGCAATGGAGCCTTTTTCTTGTATTTTCAATAGGACTAAAATTTATTTTAGTCAATCAATGCTCTTGATTATCCTAGCAACAGTATTATAACGTGACACCACATTCTAACCCATGTGACTAGCTGTAACCCCCATATAAGACCGTGTATTTCCGTGATACTGTCCTATCACGGTAATGAAACCAACCGTTAAACATTGTTGCTAGCTAATAATTTTAGCATAAATAGTAATTTTGCTTTTATCGTTGAGTCTTTAATCTTAATTTATCAAATGTTAAAGTTAACTTAAATTGAAATTATAGTAAAAATCATAATGATTAAGCTTAGTGCAGTACAATTTTATCATTTATATAGAATTATATGTATAATATATAAAAATATAATATTTATTTTATTGTGTACATTTTTTAATTATTATATAGTAATTTTGTCAAATTGAGAAAGTTATAAATTTGTGTGTAATTATCTAATAATAGTATTAGATTTATTGAGCTCTAACATCAAATAAAATTGGATCATCTAGTTCAATAAAATTAACTTTTAATGATTCTTTGTTTGTATTAAAATGGGAAGCAGACAAACTACCTCGAGCTCTCCATAAGAGAAATTGTGGCCGTTGTCATTGTTAAAAAAAATTCTTTAACTCTAAAAATTAAATTTTTAGATAAAATTTAAAAATAAATTGTATATTAAATTTTAACATATTTATGTGTCACTAAAGTTTATTAGATTAAAATTTTTAACAAAGAATATATCTGCTTTATCTAAAAAATTTTACAATTAATTATAAAATTAACATAATTTAACACATAAAACATCTTGATTATTAAAGTTGTGATATTATATTAACAAAATATTTAATTCAAAATTTTAAGGCTTAAGCTTGTCCAACCCATGCCAGTTCTCACTATTTGATTTTTGGTTTTTTTTTTTCTTTTTCTTTTTCTCAGACATGCTCTTTTGAACCTCTAGTCATTAATCATACTGGATTAAACAGGTGTACATGTAAATAGTATCATAAAATTAATCTATTAAGGCTATAAATAGGCCCAACATTGTCATTTTAGGTGGCACACGAAAAGTTTCAATAAATTTAAATTTTTATTTTTAAAATCTTGAAATTTATTTTAAAGCGGTATTAAGAATTTAACCAATAAAAAGTTATTATATATATATATAAAGAATTATAATTATTATATATTTTATAGTCGGATAGATATTTTGATAAAAAAAAAAAAAAAGTCTATTGTAAAATAAACTACATTTTTTCCACAATAATATATGAAAATATAAACAAATGTGATCCTTAGACCGGCCGCTCCTAGCAAGGCTCTTTATTCTTTGAACTAATTAACTACTTAGTTTGCTTTCATGCCTACGTTCGGCGGTCAAATGTTCGATATTTTGTATACAGTTTCTCGCATACATCTACTGACCTTTTTGGCCATGCATATGATGGGGTTAATTGAGACATGGTTTATAGCATACCAATTCTCGAATTCTTACAAATTGGTTGTTATTACATCCGATCACATTTTGGATTTCTGTTTTAGAATATGCGGTTCCGCATGGAAACCCCCAAAGGAAATGGCTCACTGCTTGATTGTCCAAACATCTCTTGTTTTTTTGACACTCCCCCCCACAACACCTTTAACCCTCTCTTATGCGTTTGTCTTATTGGCGATGAAGGACTTGACATCGTCGTGATCATTAGACATGGCCAATTGTTTTTTTAATCATACATAGACAATTATTATAACTATAGTGTCGGCGGAGTTTGTAGGTGAGTTATATAAATGTTCATTATCTTATCCACCAGGGTTGACCCGGTTCAGCTCGAGTTAGGAGGAAATGATCCTTGTAATACCCACCACCCCCCTCTCCTCTCTTGTCTCAAGATGCCTGAATTACTTTGAATTCGAGAAAAAAGTCAGCTTCTTACTAAATTAACTCATTTACAATAAAAAAAAAATATTATTAACAAGATATTTCATTTTATTATCATAATATTAAAGTGAGCTAAAATTTAAATCTATATATTTATTTTATACACTCTCAACTTTGCTTCTTTTTTTTTTTTTTTTTTTTTTTGAGAAAATTTATTTTAATTCTCTTTCTTAGTGAGTTAAATAAATAATTTTTTTAAAAATAATATTAAGTTATAGCGTATTATCCTGACTCATCAAAAAAAAAAAAAAAAACAACAATGACTCAAAATAGTAAGCATCTTAAGTTTAAAATATGGGCGATTGGTAAACAAATGAATAATTAATTGATCTCATCAATCAAGTGACGTGTCTTCCACGAAATGATAATTTGAAAAGAAAGGAAGCCGACGTTCAGAAGGGTGATGATTGAACCGTACTACAAATCTTTCAAAACCTTATGATAAATTCGGTTAATTGAATTTTTAGCAGTGAAAGGGCCTTAAAACTTAAAACTCTTAGGAGAATTCATGTGAACGCCGGCGCCTTCAATTCCCAAACGCTACTTGCTCAAGGGGTTTATGTACATATTTATACTTATATGCGGGTGCTACGAATTAAATAAATTATTTGATTTTTATATATATTATTGTTCAAATAAAATAAACAATATATATATATATATATATATATATTAAAATTATTTGTAAAAATAAAAAGAAACATAAACCTTCACTTATAAGTGTAATATAATTTTTTAAAATTAAATTAATTTTTATTATTAAAATTTAAAAATATATATATATATATATAAATATATATTTTAGATGTATTCTACGCATATTTGTGGTATATTAAAGACATG
Organism: Kandelia obovata; assembly: GCA_021464305.1. Classification (NCBI taxonomy): domain Eukaryota; kingdom Viridiplantae; phylum Streptophyta; class Magnoliopsida; order Malpighiales; family Rhizophoraceae; genus Kandelia; species Kandelia obovata. Next base: position 4,868,798 of record CM038482.1, read on the forward strand.
TTAGAGAGGGATTCAAATTTTCTTTAAATTGTTTTTTTTTTTTTTTTATGGACCCATTTTACTTTATGATAGTACATGTCCAACACAGTATGAGATTCCTCCATACAAAATTTAAAAATTGCTCTCTCTCTCTCTCTCTCTCTCTCTCTCTGCCTCTTTTTCTCATTCTCGCATAAAATTAACCAAAAAAGAAAAAAGAAACAGAGAGAACAAAAGATGGTCATTCTCAGTCTCCTTAATTTTGCAGTGTATTAACTACATAAGATCCTTTTTCTTTTTTCAAAAGAGAAAAAAAAAAGAAAATCTTAAAAAAAAAAGCAAGAAAAGGCCTAAATGACTCTTTTATTTATTAGCTAGAAATAGTCATCGGAGAAGAGCGAATTGCCGAGGAGGTCTTCAAGGCAACGGCAGCGGAGGCCGAGGCGGAAAGCCTCCATGACCCGCTCGAATACAAGCACGTGGCAGGGGATCCGTAGGACCCCCTTCTGCTCGTAGCCGTACTCCTGAGCTGACTTGTCCAGCAGTCCCACGAACACCGGGTGGTTCAGCACCTCCGCGCTCACCACGAATCTCTCCATCTCCTCGCCGACGTAAACCGGCACGTGCCCCTCAGGAACCGCCTTGGCTCCCCCGGCTCGCCGTCCCGGGTTGGAGCCAACGCTTTGACGGCGGCGGCTGCCGGAAGCATGTGAGTCGGATCGGAGGAGACTGTACTGGGAGTAGGAGAAGGAGGCGGAGGAGGAGTCGGCGACCCGGGACAAGCGGCGGATTAGCTGCTTCATTGTTCGCCTTAAAAGAAGAGAAAGAAGAAGAAATTGAAGACTCCAACTTTGCAAAGATTTGAAGTTGGGAAGAGCCTTCAAGAGCCAAAGATGGGGGTTTTTTGTTTTATGGGTTTGAAGGGAATTGTGGAGAAAAATGGTGGGTACGCTGCCCTTTTAAGCAAAGATTTCAGAACTTTAGAGAGATAAACTGAAGGAGACCGTGGAGGAGGGAGAGAGAGAGAGGCTTAGTTTGTGCCCTTGGTGAGAGAGGGAAACGGAGTAATATATAAAGGAGAAGAGAGAAAAAAAAAGTTAACCCAAAATAAATAAATAAATAAAGGCAAAATAAAAGAAAAACAAGGGTACTGCAATTGCGTGGAAAGGAACAAAGCGAGAGAGAGAGAGAGAGAAAAAAGGTGAGAGGTACAGGGCAAGGGTACTTGTCAGGTACAATTGCTTTATTAAGTAAATATCCAGAAAAGAAAAGTGAGGTAAATATATTGAAATGAATTCATAAAAGTGTTTTACTCAGATATTCATATTTTATTTTTATGTTTAATTATGATTTCTTGTTTGGTGGGAGAGAGAGAGAGAGAGAGAGAGATTAATTTTTAATAGATAGGTGAGAGGCATGCTTTCAGTTTGTGAGTTGTTGATTGATAATCATGAAATAAGCACAAGGTACCCGAGAGAAAACTCCACCAAACCTTGGATTTTCTGTATAGCCCTTTTATCCTCTCATTTCCTAGGAAACTCCCCCCCCCCCTCCTTTTTTTTGACAGTTTAATTAGGCAAAGGATAGAAATTTTGTCACATTTAATTTTTGTTTTGTAATGCATATGAATATTGTCCATCTCACTTGTATAGAGATCTATGGGAAGTTTGGAGTGTCTTCCAATGCGAATTGTTTGTTCCCAATATGTTTTTGTGGTGTCTCACTAAATCCTAGGTTTGAAATTCCCTCCTGGTATAATTTTCTAATATCACAAGAAAGAATCGCATATAACGAACACATTCACTCAATTCATTTATATTGTCATCAAGGTCTTCTCACGTTCAATATCTTTGAATTCATCTTATTATTTATATATAAAAATAAATAATAAAAAAATAATTTTTATTGATAAAATAAAAATTAAATATTATTAAAGAGTATCACAATATATAAATTTTAACTTTTTTTTTTTTTCATTTGTAACATGGTTGTATTGGAAAAACGCTTTGCCATTTATATACATATTCACACAATTGAAATTCTAACAAATTATAATTCATTTCAATACTTAAAATATAAAAATTGTGTTTATAACTTATTTTTTTCTTCTTCTTTTGAAGTCATATTAGAATTGAAACTCACATTTTATAAGAAATTGAACTCCATAGTTCCTAGAAGAATTTTGCTCTTATGGTTAATAAGATTAAACTTTGCTAGTTAGGGACACATCCATAATTATTGTATTATTATGCCAAACAATTGCTGTCTCTATTTATTTTAAAGGAAAAAAGATATATCATTGCAAACAACAAAAATATTCTGTTGTTTATATCTGATATTCCTCGTACATTTTAGCATGTTACGAAGATGTCAAACTCACAAATGAAAATTGAATTTGTTTGTTGGGGGGGGGGGAAAGAAAATGCGAACTTCATCACTTCATCCCCTTCTTGCTAAGATTGTAGGAAATTTCAAAATTCTTCTTTGGATGCTATAAAAAAAAAATCCCTCATTTTTATGTTTTCAAATCACTTCGTATTTTCCCAACATAGAAAATATTCACATATAATATGTATTTATCATGAATATTTAGAAACACACACATATTTATACTTTATATAATTCTCTAAAATAACAAAGAATTTGGACAACATAAAGAAACTCCAATAAGCAAAAAGTTACGTGTGGGTGAGAGAGAGAAAAGAAAAGAAAACATGAGCGAAGGCCTAATTGCCAGGTGGGTATCAAAATTTGGGCAGTGCAGAAGCATAAGAAGGTAACATTTCCGGCACTTTTGATTTTCTCTTCTTTTTCACGAAACAAAAAAGAAACTTCTTTGTCTCCTCTTTCCAACTCGTCTTTTAATCCATTTTCCTCTCCTCACCCTTCTCAGTCTCTTTGTCTCCTTTTCTTGTAATCCATAACCCTCCAATGCAATTCCAATTTGTATTCCACTTTCAAAGTTTGCTACTAAGATTGAGTCAGCAACGTTTTGATGGAGGGGTGAACTATTTTTCATAAAGGAGATGGAAATGAGGATAATATTCTGCGAGTCCGTAAAAGCAAAAAAAAAAAAAAAACAACAATTGCAGCCAAGAAGTCATTACCCCTCACATATACGTTCATTGTCTTTTAACAGTAAAGGTTCTTTCATTAAAAAAGCAAAGGTTGAGTCCCCCAGAAAATCCATGCTGCCATCCTTGGAAATACGGAGACAGCACAGCTCCTATCCGCTAGCAACAACCAGTCCTGTACGAACGGAATCGTGGATCAGCGAGACCAAAAAGGCATACTTTGTGACTAGACATTTGTCATACCCGACTCATACAAGTGTTCTTTTTGACGGAATCGTTGTGGGTTACTTTTTTTTTTTTTTTTGCCAGTGATATCCACATGAGTTTCTTGACATTTGTATGGTTACATTCAAATCTTTTTAGCTTTGGTCTGCCATTTTTCTTCCGGATAACCCTCTTTAGTGGTTAGTAGCGTCACTTTTTTCTTTTTCTTTTTCTTTTTTTTTTTTTTAAAAAAAAAATTTGTGCAAATGCAGGAGGTAGTGTGCATGTGACAAGAATTGGAACCCTTGCAAATGCTTTTCAGTTTTTTGTGGACAACATTTTTAAAGCATTCTAACAATCATAATATACTCCACTTGTGTAATGTCAAAACTGGTTCCTTCAATATCAAAGTATTAGAGACATTTAGCCTTTTTTTTTTTTTTTTTTAAGTCTCTATACTCTTCGTCATGTCATAAACATGCTCACTCCATCACTGACGGGTATTGATATTTAGTATTGAATATGTAGTAAACCAATTGCTTGGGGCACAGAACATTTGAACCCTTTTTAGAAAACTAATTGTCGATTGAAGATTGAGAAGAGTTGATGTGTTCTACATAGTAGCAATTGCAATGAGATCGCAAACACCACATGAACACTAAGCGTTTTCCAAGCTTTTGTGGTTGTAATATTGAATATGGATTAGTAAATTAAGCATCCTTTTGCGTCTGGCTCCATTTTGGTTTTGGCGTGCATGCTTACTTTGCAGGCATAGGGGGCAAACCCTTTCTTTTTGGTGACTCGTGATTGGAGAAAAACATTTGTACGTCCCTCCTTGGATTTAGCTTATGGTGTTATACAATTCGATGCGTTGCTGTTTTAATTTGTCATAACGTATTTTTTGAAAGGTTAGATGTTATAAAAATAAATAAAAAAAGGCTTTACAGTGTGTACAGGATTCTCATGTTGTGAAGTTTGTAAAAAATTAAATATCCACAATTTCATTTTTATTTTTATTTTTTTAAAAAAATTATTTCCGCGACTTAATATTTTTAAATATTAAAATGTCTTGTCCCCAGACTTTCTCACCCAGTTGAATCAATGCCGGTGTACTTATTCACCCAATGAATGTAAATAAATAATTATAATTTATTTTCATTTTTTAGTTGAAAGATGAAATAAGAAAAAAAAAACTTAAAATATTATTAAATGGTGAGTTGTACGATAATGTGTATCAATACTATATAAGATATTAATAACTTTATGTATTGTAAATAAAAATATTTGACTTTGGAGAAAGTCAAAATTCAAACAAAACACAAATTGAGGGTGGTTTGTCTCGGACAATGCAATTCACTAATAACTTGATGATAGGGAGGCTGCCGCTATTTGATTATTTCCCTTTGCCATCCGAAAATATGACCGTCTTAACGTTAAAATTCCATTCTCCACTAGTAAATATTTGCATGCTGCTAAAGTCTCAGAGTAGACTTATAATAATATAATCTTACTATTAGATTACCCTATCCCGTGTAGATAGGACATTAAGAGTAAAAACAAAAATTATAAGCGCATTTCCCCCTCTCATGATTCTGCTTTTGACCAGAACCACAAAAACCTGGTCTACTAGGTTTTGGTTCCAGCCTGATTTGGCTTTGGTTCAAACTGAACCAGGTCAACATAATGTGTTTGACCATTTCAATCATATATATATATATATATATATATATTTTTTTTTTCTCTTCTCTTCTTCATAGTTGATAAGTTTAATAGGCTTATTGGATTTTAAAGTCTTTGGCTTACTTTTGACTTGCCCCTTGTTTCTACTTCCCACCCTTTATTTTTTTTTTTCCTTCTTCTGTAGCTATTTACTATTATTTTTGTTGCTGTTGTTGTTATTACAAGTGATGCTTCTCATGAAACTTCTTTCATTGAGTTTTACTTTGAATTTTTTTTTTCTGACTTTCATGCCTGCCGAAATTAGGAAAGAAAATACGAGCAAACTTCCTAGGTCCACGAATCAAAGATAATTAATTACTCAAGAATAGCTTATTGATAAGGGCAAATTGGAAGGGGACAATAGAGAGAGAGAGAGGGGGGGGGATCACCATAGTGGCCTTAGTCCTTTTGTCAATTAACAAGAGGTTATTATTATTTTTTTTTTGTTTTTTGGTCAGATGTAAGATAAGTTGATTATCAAATGGCTAGTGTGAACTGAAAGTTATACATCTGTATACATAGAATATTAATTAATAAAGCCCATCAAATGTGGATCATGCGTTTTATTTACCATTCCATTATTAATTGGGTAGCCAAAGTCCAAGGGTGACTTGTAAAAATAGAAATCAAATGAACATTCTTTATTTATTTACAAACTAATATTAAACTCAACTAGTGAAGGACGGAATCATAAATTAATATTAGCATATGGTATCTGACATTTTAGGTGGCTCCTAGTTATTATTACTATTATTATTATTTTTTTTTTTTATTTTTTGAGGGAGTTCAGTTCACACAATTCCACCGTACAGGAAACTAACCGTCAATAATGTGTACTAGTACGGGTACTGAATATTCTGCTATAAAATATGGCATGTTCTTGCGCATTGCTTGCGCCTGATTAAACATAATTGGGTATGTAGTTTTGCAACGCAGCACACACGACGAAAATTTTTTGTGCAGATATTTTTATCATAATGAGAGGCTTTGCAGAGGAAGAAAAAAGGAGTTGTATCCATAGCTTGCATTACTAGTTAAAGTGGCAAAATAAAAAATGTTAGACAGCCTATGGTCAAAATAAACTTGCATTTTGATTTTTAGGTTCAGTAAGCATCTAAGTCCCTTTCGGAAGGAGCATCCGCTGACAAAGAGATTGATGCCAAAAGTCCTGCACAAAATTTAGAAATATAAATTTCCAGAAACAAACCATGATGAATTACGATACCCCCTGTTATCTTATGTTCCCTATGGTTCCCAAAATTTAACCAGACTAAGATCAAACTTACAGCCATTGCATGCGTATCTTGTGCTTCAAATTTCCCAATGCCTTGCAGAAGGTTTACCCGTTCCAAGTATTAGTTGACCCACAAGTTCCTATTAAAAATGGAAACAAGATGAGTATGATTAAGCGCATACTTTGCAAGTGGACAAGAAAAATGCTAGCCAGTTGCCGCACTTTTTTTTTTTGTTGATGTAATAATTAATCCACCATAAATCGTACTTGTAGGGCTAGTAATTTTACTTGATGCTATAATTAAAACACTATACAAATAAAAGCTTGAACTTATGTTTCAAGGGATAAAAATATCAAACTGAAAGGTCAACTAAACGAGAAATCAATACAGATTTGTAAGAAGAAGTCAAGGACACAGCTCATCTGGAATTCACCAACAGCAATCCAACGGCATAAACTTTCCTGCAAATTCATTGCTGGGAATAAGCCAAACATGAAATAAGGGATACAAAAATATTGTTGAGAGGAGTCGTTCACTGAAAGTAATGATCCTTCCTCAAAAAATAAAACAACACGACAATAATTGTTGCTGGCTGTCAAAAGCTTAACTTTAGAACTACCCAAGTTCTTTGACAAAACACACCCGCATCAAAAATTAGAAGCATCGACCCCCAAAAATTACAGAAAACACCCTTTTTTTTGGTTGGGGAAAATGAGGAATAAAAAAGAATAATTCATAAGAACATACAATAGGCGTAATAGACAAAAACTGAAAAAGGAATAACTTACAGGCTGGTTGAGTGTTGGCAAACGGTTGCCTTTTTGGAATAAGACAACAGTTCGCATTTGATGCCGGGTTGTAGCCGTTGTCGTCGAGGATGGTGGGTGAATCGCCGAGAGCTGCACCGCTGCAGGGCTCTCCGCTTATGTTCCATCCCATTTGTTGAAAACTGAACTGGCTGCGGACCCCCCACTTTTTGGAATATGAGAGTTTATGTGGCTGTCGCCTGCCAAATTCAAGCCACCAAAACTATTAGTGCTATAGCATCCGAACCTAAAAGTCCTAAAAGCACTCACTAAACTTAGGATTACGATGATCCGAAATACGAAGAATACTCTAGAAACTCGAATGACTCCAGAGGCGTGCCGAAAAAACGGCCCCAAATACGGATCCTTATTACTACAAACATCCAAAGTTGACAATCTATCATGATAGACTTGCGTTCGTAAAGACTACGAAACATAAAAAGCAAAGCAATGGGTTGACATTTCCAATGAAGATGATTACTATGCTGGTCGAAAGGCAGACAGCAACAAGACACCACAACCAATCCGCAAAATAACCACCCAAGTGACGAAACTGTTTTCACTGTCTCAGCAGTTGAAAAGTGAAGAACTGTGCCTCATCCTTATAGTAGTTATCAGCCCTTATAGCCACCAAGAACCACAGAATTGAGAAGTGAGAAGAGAGATGAGAGAGAGAAAGAGGTCGCAGACCTTCAGTAGCGGATCTGTAGTAGCATTTGTGGTTTGATTCTGGGCCATAGCTATGCCAACCAGAGACGTCGTGGTGGTGATGATGATGATGATACTAAAAGCACATGGATTGCAGACACCTACTGCTTTCTGTGATCTTAACATGGCTTCAACTTCTCTTCTTCTTCTTCCTCAGAATTCAGGTATCGCAGATACACCAACAGGCAGATAAGAAGAGCGATTTACCCTCCTAATGACTCGTGTACTCTTTGTAATACAATGAACGTTATATAACGAGAAATAAATAAACCAATAAGAAGTTATTGACAAAAATTATTTGTGTGGTACAGACATTAAATTAATTTTTTTATTTTAATATCTCAGTACAATATATAATTTTTTTATTTAATTTTCATGTTAATGTAAGCAGAATTCTTATTTTTTAAAAAAAAAATTATAATTATATTGTACTAAGGAAATTTGTTTGAGAAATATTTGTGCACAAGACATCGAGAGATATCTAATTATCCTAAGCAAGAAAGAGTCAAATTCATAGAAAAAAGAAAGAAAGAAAAAAAAAAAAAATTGGATGAAGATTTTGTACGCGCAAGTAGGAGTTCAAATGAAACGAGAATTGATCAAATCCAAAATGGGCTGACAAAGTGGTCGCGGTCATGTTTGAACCCCACGCGGCCAAGCCGAGCCTCACCTAAAGCGAGACTTTTAGAAAAGTAAAGAAAGGACGGCCACCGTATGGTGGGTGTGTTTCCATTTAATGACAGGCATAGTGGAGAATAATAGAATAAAAGATTGGGGGTGAAGAATTAAAAATAGGGGAAAAAGTTCAAAAAAAAAAAAAAAAAAGGAGATTCGGTCCTTCTATCTGTCTACGACAGAAAATCATTTCTCCTAATTAAAGTCCCAAATAAAATTGGGTTCGGCACACACTTCAATTAATTAAAAAAAAAAAAAAAGTCCACAACCCAAATCAAATTTGTCGGATCAAATGTCCACAACCCAGGGTCAACGTTCTTTTTGACAAGGAAAATAAAAGGATAAATATATATATATAATTTATTCAATACATTTTAATATAATTTTCTATATTTATATTTTATAATTGTTAGGTTTATATTTTTATGATATGTATTATTAATTACGATCATACGTTACAGTTACGATAATATTGTATAAGATTCATACGTAAGGTAAGTTACGTGTAATGAAGTTGAAAGGAAAAACAACAAAACAGAGAGAATGCGGCTTATCCCGAAGCACATGTAATGATTATTGTGTGCAGATGCCATTCAAATTGAAAAGAGATGGGCGGACGGAACATTGGGACTCGGTCGCCGCCTATCAAAGAAAGGAAAAAAAAAAAAAAAAAACGAGGGATGTCTATCAATTTTTTAATTCTTTGGAGCTCTGGTTGGTCCGTGCAATTTAAAATATAAGGGGGGGGGAGAGAGAGAGAGTACGCGCACCTCGTTGGTTCACCAAATCAATTGACGATTGATTGAGTGGTGCGCTCACGACGCACGAGCTTATTCACGCCTTGAGTCGCTTCTTTTTGTGGATGCAAAGAAAGCTTCTAATTTTTTATTATTATTTTTTAACTTGGTGTGGTTGGCCGTACTGTTTTTGGGTCCATCAACCGGCTGAACGATGATGCTAAATGTATCCCCCATCTGGTCCGTACATTCAATGGCTTCTAAATTTAATATGATTTTTATTAAAATAAGGAAAAAGAAAAAGAAAAAGAAGGAAAGGCTCTTAAATGCATTGTTTTGAGACTAAAAAATGGAAAGACAAGTTTAGGTGGTAAGTTTTACATTTGTGTTAGATTAAAAACATCGAAAGTCCCTTTTTTTTTATATGTTTTATGTTTTTTTTTTTTTTGTGGGCCGCGAACAATCAGATAAATAGTTCTTCTTCTTCTTTCTTCTTTTTTTTTTTTGTTTTTTACAAAAAGAAGTGTTTTGAGGATTATATTTCCGTGGATTAAAGTGGGAGATTATTTATTAATTTTTTTTCATTCAATTATTTATAAAATGAATTCATTAATAAATTCAAATAATTTTTTATGAGCTTAATATTAATATTAATAAATTTAAAATTTAATATACGTATATTTATATAAATTTTTATTTATATTCTAAAAATTATACTATAATTTATGAACTCAAATTTAAATTAATAATACAAAATTATAAATTAGATTATTATTTTAATAATTTTTTCTTTTATGTATTTCAATCAAAACAATATGATTATATTTTCTATTTCATCGTCAGAAGTGGGGGCATAAGACTCCTATTGCTTTGTCCCTTGGCTCAAAATAATTGCTTGTCTGGCTTAGCTCAAGTTGGCTCAACATACTACCATTCGTTAAATCTGCACCTCACTGTCATTCGTTTAAATCATCAGCACCTCACTGTCATTCGTTTAAATCATCAGCACCTCACTGTCATTCGTTTAAATCATCAGCACCGCAAATGAGACACCTACTGTATTAGAATTAAAACTCACATTTATTTCGAATTTGAGAGACCCACAAACGAGATATATGACTAGAAGGGTATGCACATGGCATGGACTTTTATCTAATCTGTGGGGTATGCACATAGCTAGAAGGGTACATGCACATGGCATAGACTTTATCTAATCTGTGGGTATGCACATAGCTAGAACTTTCCTTACGCAAAGGGAGTCAGATTATATCACCGTTTGATTTTTTATTGGTCGCATAAAAAAACTTTTTGAATTATTAGTAGAGAGAGATTTTGCTAACGAAAAAGCTTTCAAGGCTGCCCAACTCGCAATTTATTCGAATTTGAGAGAGTTGAGAGTTAGGATGTGATTCCAATCATCAAAAGCTCAAAGGGATGATTGAGGCCGAAACCTGCAAAGTGGGCAACACAAGGGGGCTTTGCGTGGGGGGTGTGGCCTTTTGCTTGTCTACTACCAATCGGCTAAACTTGCTGTGATTGTTGGGACTGGTCTTCTTAAGGCCCACTTACTTGGTTTTGAGTTTTGCATTTTCTTTTTTCTTTTTTTTTGTTGAATTGCCCTACGAAAGCCCGTTTACATATCTTTTTTTTTTCTTTTTCTAATTTTCTTTAACACGCTCAGTCCCAATAATCACATCGATTAATACCGTGACGGTGTGCGTCCTATCCTAAGTTTCTTGCTTCCCCTAGGAGATGGGGAAAACTTAACTTGATTTCTAGCGACTACGCCTACCGATCCCATTCCTACACTCCCTGTTCCCTCCTCCGCTGGAGAACGTGAAATGGTAAATAGGCTCTCTCACTTGGGCTTCAGGGGAATGATCCAGTGGTCCAGATTGGAAAGCTTGCGGGTGCGATCCATAAGCATTTTAAGAGGAAGATGTTGGGTTCCTCTCCCTTTTACCCGTTGAACATTTTGGTTTACTAAACTAGTCCCAACATTTGGTGGGTTTGGGATCTGGACCTCAACAATTAAACATTTTGGCTCCCCCCCCCCGGCGGGGTTGGGCAGAATTTCGACATTCATTGCTCTCCCTTGGCGGCAGAGCTATGGGAGCATACTTCGTGGATTGGAATTAGCGTAGCAATTCGTGTCACAAAGGTTTGAAGTATTTATGTTAAAGGGTATAATAGTTTATATTGTTAAAATATAAAGAGTTGCTATAATTTATGAATATCTTTGTTTATTAATTTAAATTTTGAAGTAAATTTAAAATTTTAAGAGATTATTTGACAATTCACATAATCGCATGCTTGCTGTGAAGGGAACCAATAAGGGCATTGATTGCAACTTCCCTGCCTTTGGAGGGGCATTAGCCACTGCCGAAAGCTCGACCATTGTTGGGGCATGATATGGTAGGGGAACAATGGCCCAGCCTGATGATCTCTCAGTGTCATTTTCTTCTTGTAGGCTAGCCCTCCAATTGAAGGAAAAAAAAAAAAAATTTTGCGTGACATTCCTCGACTTTTTGGGGTGAGACACAACGAAAGAAATTGCAAAACAACTTAGATTATGGTGTCATGATACAAGCAGGTTTGATGGGTGTTTTTTAAATTGTCGACCTTTTTTACGGAGGTTAATAAAATAGATTAGCTTTAGGCCTTCTTTTTTTTTAAAAAAAAAAAACATGTCTTTACGATATGATATTTTATTTTATTTAAAGGAGGCGTAAAATTCAAAGGCAGCCATTAATAATTGTTTGCTACTTTGAATTTCTATATATTTGCATCCAAGGATATGACCTCCTCACGATTAGAGCTTAAAGTTTTGGTACCATATGGTTATGTTCACATGGAAAGCCTCGTGCTGTCTTTTTTTTTTAATGTTTTGAAAAGAAGCATGAGATATACAAAAATAAAAAATCCGATTTGAGTTGTGTAACCTACAACTTAAACAAAATAAAATTTTGATAAAAAAATATATTAATTCATACTGCAAACTGACACAGCTGTTCGAGGAGCAACCATGTGCAGCAGAGGTAATACAGCTATGTACATGTATATACCCACCGGATGTCACCATGGAAGTGTGAAATCTAACTCAAACATCATTGAGCAAACTTCTTCATTCAACATTTAAGTCTACTGAGACCAATATATTATATTCTTATTTTGGAATGAGAAATAAACAAGATATATGCATGCAGTGTATATATATATATATTGTAACAATGGGGGGGCGCAAAAAAAAAAAAAAAGCAGAAGTCACGAAAACAACATCAACTAGCCACCTCTGGGAATGGTACTTCAACGATGTCCGCTTGTAAGAGATGGTCAAACCAGGAGAAGGGCAGTCCCATATTATCCAGGAATCATAACTGCAGCAGATGCTCCAACATTAGCT
>CM038482.1:4890630-4914383 GCA_021464305.1 Kandelia obovata
AAACCATTTTAAGAGCCAGAAGAGTTGATGGCCCTTTATTCTGAAATTTTGTTTGTTATCATATTTCATTCAAGTTTAACTTGCCAACTATAAGGCTTGGAGTTGCAACATGGGCCAGGGAAGTCCCTCATATTCAATACAGGAGATATATAAACACCTGTAGATGTGAGTGGTTGGTCTGGAACATAAAGAAAGCATCCACGAGATATTGTTGACAAGTGCATTCATTTTTTTGTTTTTGTTGTCTAGATTCTCGATTTGCAATTAAGTGTGGAGTCGCCAGATCACTTCGTCCACTGGGATTGTGTATGAGAGGGATAACGAGACTCTTGGCCCCGCAACATATTATGTGACTGGCACAAACAGATGGGGAGCGAGTAATGTTGGATATTTTACGGGAACCAAGAATGCTCGTACATATTGTCATCATCATCGCAGTTCACAAATACTCTAGACCCTGAGTTGTTCCAGACTGCACGGATCTCTGCCTCTTCCTTGAGGTATTATGGCTTGGGACTCCAGAATTGGCAACTACACTGTTACTCTGCAGTTTGCAGAAACTGCTATCGAGGATGGTAATACGTGGAAGAGTCTTGGGAGGCGTATTTTTGATGTTTATGTCCAGGTTAGTTCTGCAGTTTGAATTTTGGAGGCTGTTTTATTGTTGCCTTCCAAACCAAAGTTTTCTTTTCATCAAAGTTCATTACGTTTAGTCTAAGGTTGCCAGTGAGAAATTCTTTCAGTCCATTTCGGAAGTCTTCAGCTGGATACGAAATGACTGCCTGTGCCTTACATATAATTCTGCCAGCTACTCTGTCAAAATTTTTCTTTAAATTCTATTGTTGTTGGACTCTTTCCGTAATATGATCTCGTACCTGACCATAACTTCTTTATTTAAATGACTGGGTTCTCCTTTTAGATTTGTCAGTCATAAAGAATCGCACAGGATGATACCCATTATAGCTATGTAAATTATTTGGTGATGCCAATGTGTTCCTTTCTTGCAGAAGTATTTTTTTTGGTTGAATTCTTAAATTGTTATTCCAGGGCAATCGTGTTTTGAAGAATTTTGACATACGAAGCGCAGCGGGTGGAATTTCTAAGCAAGCTGTTCAGAGGAATTTTTACGGCTACTGTAACGGAAAACTACCTTGAAATCCATTTGTTTTGGGCAGGCAAGGGGACTTGCTGTATTCCTGCTCAAGGTACATATGGACCATCTATTTCAGCAATCAGTGCGACAGCAGGTAATATAAATGGCCAATTCTTTTGATTATCCCCCACAATGCTACAAAGTTATTGGGTGCATCTCCTGCACAGATTTCGAATCAAGCGTTAGCAACAACCCTCCAGGCAGTAAGAAGGATAGAACTGGCATGATTGTAGGGATTGTTTTGTTGGTGTTGGAATAGCAAGTTTTCTTCTTGTTTTTGCAGTTTTTTTCGTTTTTTCAAAGACAGAAAAGAAGAGCACCTTCGAAGATGAAGGTAAACAAATAACCTGTGCACCTTATATTTATCTGGACGCTATTTACAATTGAAGTGAAAATGTGATAAACAATAATAGAAAGAGGTCTAGTATTTTTGTTATAACATCTACTACGTTTTTCTCTAAGTCCCTGCTCCAAGAAGTCCCTTTTTAGCACTCCAACGGTTTTTGGTTTTGCTGAAAATGCAGAGTTCCTAGGTATGGATGCTAGACCCTACACATTCAGTATTTACCGAGCTAAAGACTGCTACAGAAGAATTTAACATTGCCAACAAGCTTGGAGAGGGAGGATTTGGACCAGTGTACAAGGTAAGTGATTAATAAATTCTTTGAAGATAAAAAGAGAGTTGGAACATATCTTATAGATGAAACCATGACATATCTAATTTATTAAAGATAAAGAGGGCACATCTTATGTATATTTTAGTATTTCTTCCAAGAGCAACAACGTGGATTAGATTGAAACCAGTTATAGTTGGAATTGCAGGAAGTAACATGTTACTTTCTCTGGCATCTGGATCTTGTCTATTTACCCATATGTTGCCTGTTATTATACATAAAGGTTTTGCTATCTAACTTATACAAAGGGTAGGACATATACATCCAATCTGGTGAAGCTCATGGCTTGCTAAACTTTCATCTTATCAGTGGAAAATTTCTGCATTTAATGCTAGATTTTTATTTTTGCGATCTTCTTATTACTTTTTATTTGAATTTCGTATCCTCAGGGAAAACTTAATGATGGGAGAGTGATTGCCGTGAAGCAACTGTCTGTGGTATCCCACCAAGGAAAGAGGCAGTTTGTGACAGAGATTGCTACTATATCTGCTGTGCAACACCGTAACCTTGTGAAATTATACGGATGCCTTGCATTGAGGGAGATAACAGACTTCTTGTTTACGAGTATCTTGAAAACAAGAGTCTGACCAAGCACTATTTAGTATGATACATGCTACGGTTTCATTGTGTATCTTGCACGGGCACGAAATGCATCAGAGTGTAATTATATATGCTTGCATGATGCAGGGGAAAAAAGTTTGAATCTTGACTGGGCTACACGTTTTGATATATGCTTGGGAGTAGCCAGAGGTCTAGCATATCTTCACGAGGAGTCGAGGGTCCGAATTGTACACAGAGATGTGAAGGCCAGCAATATTCTACTTGATTCTGATCTCATTCCAAAATTTCAGATTTTGGTTTGGCCAAACTATACGATGATAAGAAGACCCACATAACACCCGTGTTGCAGGGACAATGTAAGATCTTCAGGGGTTGTTTAGCTTACTTTAGGAATGACATTCTGTTCATACTTCCAGAATTCAAAATTTGGAAGTCATACAAATAGTGCAAGTCATAATGAATTTCGGGCTTTGAGAAAATATGAAGCAAAGCTTAAATGTGCTAAACCTGTTATTTACATCTTTTCTGCATTCCAAAAATGGTCAACCTGTCACTTTTATAAATTATGATTTTTACCTGCATTCCATTTTTGCTCAAGTGATGCCCTATAACTTCTTTTGCATGCACTTTTGTTACTTATTTGTTCATGGTTGCCATAATTTGTGTTGTATTTGTTCATAGTTGCAATCTTTTGTGTGGCTTCATTGGCACTAATGTAGTGGATACCTTGCGCCGGAGTATGCTATGCGTGGACAACCTTACGGAGAGGCCGATGTCTTTGGTTTTGGAGTTGTGGCTTTGGAAATTGTAAGTGGAAGACCGAATTCAGACTCAACCTTGGAAGATGAAAAGATATACCTTCTTGAATGGGTAAGATATACTTTGTTAGTGCCTTTGTGAATGCATTTTTCTCTTTTTATTTCAATGGCCTTTTTTTTTTTTTTTTCTTCCATCTATTCTGAAATTACTTATTGAAATCATTTAACTAAATTGTGATGTTGACACCTGCTGTTTGTAGCTCCACTACTCACTTCCTATATTCAACACTTTTTTCAGTAGGAATCTATAGTCAATGATTGATTACTCTCCAAAAGAAAGGAAAAAGAGTTCTTTAAAATATGCATCTGTTGCACTACTCTTATTGCCATTGTATCATGTTGGAGAGACTTGTAGCCAAAGGTTGAAAACTAGCAGATGTTACACTGGATGTAGATGGGGTAAGACGGTAAATCCTCCACTCTCAGGAGTCTCCATTTATGCATTGCAATTTATGTCAACATTTTGTCACTCCTTAAGACATGAGCTGGTTCTCGTTGGACATTATTTTGAAAACCCTTTATGACAGCAATTAATAGCATGATGGCTATTTTGCTAGGTTATCCTTCTCCAGTAGCGATCTGTAGATGGCTTATTTTTTCCAATGCTAAGACTCTCTTGTAAATTTGACAAAGCAGAAAAAAGGGCTCACTGAGAATTGAATTTGGATGAGAAAACTCAATAAAATTGCAAATAGATTGAATGCCATGACTCATAACCGTATTTGTTTTGTACAACTTTGCATATGGTATTTCCCGTTAATTCTATCCAAACTTGGGGATTAATGGATCGCGTCTTTCCTGCCTTTCTAGGCCTGGCAACTTCATGAGAACAACAGTGACGTTGAACTGGTGGACTCGAATTTATCGGATTTCAGTGAGGAAGAAGTAAAACGTGTGATAGGAGTTGCTCTATTATGTACTCAAACTTCGCCAAGTCTACGACCACCGATGTCACGTGTGGTAGCTATGCTATCTGGTGATATTGAAGTGAGCAATGTCACTGCAAGACCTGGATACTTGACTGGCTGGAAATTTGAGGATGTAAGCAGCTTTATGAGCGATAATGCAACTAGAGGAACTGATAGTACCCATGGCAATTCATCTACCGGTGCAAGCACAGTTTCTAGGGATCAACATTTACCCACGGCTTCCCCCGAACCCCTGCTTCGTGATGTTATTGGAGATGGCAGATGAGACTCCTTTTTTTTTCTTCTTATGTAGATACGTTTTTGGTTTTCAGAGTTTATTCAGTTCTGGTTTTATGGATTGACTAGCATTTATACAGTGATAGAGGACAAGGGGTAGGTGCCCTTTTATTTTTAACCTTTCCACTTCTGTTGTCATGTAACTCTCTTCTTGCAGCCTATATACACTTTTGTCTTTCTTCTTGTTTGTAAATAAAAAGGCCAGCGGGGAGAATACAAAATCCTCAGGGGTTTGTTTAGCTTGCCAACGAATGAATTTCCATTTATGCTTTTCAGAAAATTAATTTTTTTCAAAATCATAAAATTTGTACCAGTTATTATGAATCTCTGGCTTTAAATTAATTACTGGTTCTGCGATTCATGGCTTCTTCTTCCCTTTTTTTTTTTTTTTTTTTTTTTTGCGCTATGACTTTTATCTACGTGCCATTATAGCCGCTTGATGGATGCGCTCAAATTTCTTTCCACTAGAAGTACTTTTGGTTTTACTTATTGCAAGTGGGAGACCAAATTCAAACTCGAGCTTTGACTCTCTTCCCTACTCCAACTGGAACAAGAAAAAGCACTCTCCAGTTTGGAGCTTGATGATTTCTGTTTTGTACCTTTTTCATATTGCAATTCCATATTCTTAACTATTAACCAGTGAGTTGACACTTACAGTTTGTAGCACCACTGGTTAGTTCTATATATATATATATATATATATATATATATATATGAGCAAAAGAGTTTTGCAATTTCTTTTGTTGTGTGGGGAGGCAAAATGTTTTTAATTATTATTATTATTTTTCTTTTTCGTGTGGTGTGTATTTCTTTCAATTGGAGGGATAGCCTACAAGAAGAAAGTAACGCTGCCACTGTTCCCCTAACCACATCATATGGTCGAGCTTTCGGCAGTGGTTTCCTCCAAAGCAAACATGAATTGTTAAATAATCTCTTAAGTAAATTTAAATTTATAAATAAAAAAAAAAAATTATGGACTAGATAAATAATGAATACAAATAAATCAAATTTTAATATTTACTTAAAAATTTCAATATTATATAAATAATTAAAAAAATCATAAATATTATCAATCGTGTCAATTTTTTATATTTTAAAGATGTGTAATATTATACGCTCGAACATAAATACGTCAATCCTTTGTGACACCAAATTGCTAGGCTAATCCCAATCCACGAAATCTACCCCCATAGCTCTCTGCTGCGAAGGAAGAGCCAGAAATGTTTCATAGTTTAGTAAACCCAAAATGTTCAACGGGTAAAAGGGAGAGGAACCCAACATCTTCCTGCTTAAAATGCTTATGGATCGCACCCGCAAGCTTTCCAATCTGGACCACTGGATCATTCCCCTGAAGCCCAAGTGAGAGAGCCTATTTACCATTTCACGTTCTCCAGCGGAGGAGGGAACAGGGAGTGTAGGAATGGGATCGGTAGGCGTAGTCGCTAGAAATCAAGTTAAGTTTTCCCCCATCTCCTAGGGGAAGCAAGAAACTTAGGATAGGACGCCACCCGTCACGGTATTAATCGATGTGATTATTGGGACTGAGCGTGTTAAAGAAAATTAGAAAAAGAAAAAAAAAAGAGATATGTAAAACGGGCTTTCGTAGGGCAATTCAACCAAAAAAAAAAAAGAAAAGAAAAATGCAAAACTCAAAACCAAGTAAGTGGGCCTTAAGAAGACCAGTCCCAACAATCACAGCAAGTTTAGCCGATTGGTAGTAGATAAGCAAAAGGCCACACCCCCCACGCAAAGCCCCCTTGTGTTGCCCACTTTGCAGGTTTCTGCCTCAATCATTCCTTTGAGCTTTGATGATCGGAACTCACATCCTAACTCTCAACTCTCTCAAATTCGAATAAATTGCGAGTTTTAATTCTAACATATGGGGGAGAAAAAAAAAAAACAAAAAAACAAAACTACCCGCTTGTCTTGGCTTTCTTGTCCATTACGTATCCAAAGTCTTCTACCATGTGCATACCCTTCTAAAAGAGTCCCACAGAATAGATAAAGTCAAATCCATGTGCATATACCCTTCTAGTAGATGTCTCATTTTGTAGTGCTGATGATTCAAACGAATGGTAGTGAGGTGCTGATGATTCAAACGTGACCACGAACCACTTGTCATCCCATTTTAGGCTTTGATCAATTCTCGTTTCATTTTAACTCTTCCTTGCACGGTCAAATTTCTCCATCAATTTTGTTTTTTCTTTTTTTCTATGAATTTGACACTTTCTTGCTTAGGATAATTATATATTTCTCCATATCTTGCTTAGGCACAAATATTTTTTTCAAGAAAATTTGTTAGCACAATAAAATTGTAAAATTTGAAGAAATATGAATTCTATTACATTAACTTAAAAAAAAATTAAATATAAAAATTATATTTATGTTATATTGACATATTAAAATAAAAAATGAATTTGATGTGTACACCACACAAATAATATTTTCAATAACCTTCAATTGGTGTTTTTTTTTTTAAATGTTTTCTCATTAGATCGATTCTCCGTATCCGATCACTCTCAAAGTCTTTCTATTACAAAGAATACACGAGTCATTAGATGGGTAAATCGCTGTCTCTTATCTGCCTGTCGGTGTAACTGCGATACCCGAATTCTGAGGAAGAAGAAGAAGAAGAAGAATTTGAAGCCATGTTAAGATCACAGGAAGTAGTGGGTGCCTGCAATCCATGTTCTTTTAGTATCATCATCATCATCATCATCACCACGACGACGTCTCTGGTTGGCATAGCTATGGCCCATAATCAAACCACAAATGCTACTACAGATCCAACTGAAGGTCTGCAACTCTCTCTCTCTCTCTCTCTGTCTCTCTCTCTCTTCTCACTTCTCATTCTGTGGTTCTGGTGCTATAAGGGCTATAACTACTATCAGGATGAGACACAGTTCTCACTTCTCAGCTGCTGAAACAGTGAAGACAGTTCATCACTTGGGTGGTTATTTTGCGAGATTGGTTGTGGTGTCTTGTTGCTGTCTGCCTTTCGACCAGCATAGTATCATCTTCATTGAAATGTCAACTCATTGCTTTGCTTTGTATGTTTCGTAGTCTTTACGACCAAGCTATCATGATAGCTTGGTAAACTTTGATTTTGTTAGTAATAGGATCGTATTTGGGCCCGTTTTGTCGGCACGCTCTCGGAGTCATTCGAGTTTCTGAGTATTTCGTATTTCGGATACATCGAATCCTAAGTTTAGTGAGTGCTTTAGACTTTAGGTTCGGGCTATACTAATAGTTTGGTGGCTTTGAATTTGCAGCGACAGCCATAAACTCCATATTCCAAAAGTGGGGGGTCGCAGCCAGTTCAGTTCAACAAATGGGATGGAACATAAGCGGAGAGCCCTGCAGCGGTGCAGCTCTCGGCGATTCACCAACCATCGACGACAACGGCTACAACCCAGGCATCAAATGCGACTGTTCTTTCCAAAAAGGCACCGTTTGCCACATCACCGCTCTGTAATTATTCTTTCAGTTTGTCTATTACCATTTGTATGTTCTTATGATTATTCTTTTATTCCTCATTTTCCCAACCAAAAAAAGGGTGTTTCTGTATTTTTGGGATCTCGAGCACGATGCTTCTAATTTGATGCGTTGTGTTTGTCAGAAACTTGGTAGTCTAAGTTAAAGCTTTTGACAGCCAAGCAAGAATTATTGTCGTGTTTTTATTTTTTTGAGGAAGGATCATTACTTTCAGTGAAGCTCCTCTCAACAATATTTTTGTATCCTTTTTTCATGCTTGCTTATTCCAGCAATGATTTGCAGGAAGGTTTATGCGTTGGATGCTGTTGGTGATATTCCAGATGAGCTGTGGTCTTTGACTTATCTTACAAATCTGTATGATTTCTCGTTAGTTGACCTTTCAGTTTGATATTTTTATCCCTTGAAACATAAGTTAAGCTTTATTTGTATAGTTTTTTATTATAGCACAAGTAAAATTACTAGCCTACATGATGTTATGGTGGATTATATTCATCAAAAAAAAAAAAAAAAAAGTGTGGCACTGCTAGCATTTTCTTGTCCACTTGCAAGGTATGCGCTTATCATACTCATCTTGTTTTCATTCTTATAGGAACTTGGCTCAAAACTACTTGACGGGTAGCCTGTCTGCAGGCATTGGAAATTTGACACGCATGCAATGGCTGTAAGTTGATCTTAGTCTGTAATTTTGGAACCATGGAACATAACAGGGTATCGTATACATTTTGTTTCTGGAAATTTATATTTCTATTTTGTGCAGGACTTTTGGCATCAATTCTTTGTCCGGGGAGCTTCCGAAGGAACTTGGATTGCTTACTGACCTAAAATCAATGCAAGTTTATTTGACCATAGCCTAACATTTTTGCCACTTTACTAGTAATGCAGCTATGGATACATCCTTTTCTGCAAAGCACTCCTATTATAATAATAACATTTTTGCACGGCTCTTTGAAGCTACTGGCAACTTAGTTATTCTTTGATGATAAATATACTTCTATGCACAATAATTTTCCATTGTCAATGTGCATTACTGAATACAGCATTTGCTGCATTACTAACTGCTATTCTCAATGGGATTGGGTTTTCCTTTCTCTGTACTTAGCTTCTTGGCTTCAATTTTCTGCATCAACATTAATTCACTTTCTGTTTTTTTTTTTTTTTTGGTTTGGTTACTGGTACAGTGGCATTGGATCAAACAAATTCTCTGGATCTCTGCCTTCTGAGCTTGGGAATTGTACAAACCTAGAACAGATGTAAGTTCTTCAATCTTGTTTTTGAGCAGAATGTGCTGCTCCTCTTCTAGGTTCGTTCTTTGAGGAAGTAGTAGATTTTAGTAGTCTAATAACCTGCTATAGCTTTGCTGCCAGATGTAACAATGTCAATGTTTTTGATAGTACAGCCACGATCCTTGAATACAGAGGTTCTGGTAACATAAAATGTTTAAGTATATGGAGTATGAAGAATGCAATGTTTTTCCCTTATAGAATAGTCAATCTTGAATAGAAGACTTGTGATGCAGATAAGAAAGAGCCATAGTTAGTGATGGTTATAGCACTTATCATCTTTCTGGAAATGCTTCTCCACATCCTCGCTATGTGCAATGAAGATAATGTCACATTTTAATAACATGAACATATATTTTTGTGTTTCTTATTCAAGTTGTATATCCAATTGATTTTGAGTTGACAGTTATTCTTTCCCCCAAATTTCACGAGTTGTATTAGGAGAAACTTCTCCAATGTTTAAATTTTAAGGGTATGCTGGTTAATGATGAAGTTGATGAACCTCGGAATAATGGTTTTTAGTTAATGAATGTGAGGCTTGGACAAGGTGAGGTGAGAACTGGTATATCCAAGTCGCAGTTAGCATTTATATTTTTGCTGTTATAGATTTGTGAATAACAATTCATTCAGCAGTTTTGTCTGACTTCTTTTTAGTATGATAGAACAGTTTATTTCATCTTTCCTACTGAATGGAGAAAAAAATATTTCCATGAAATGAAACATCTTGAATGCTATCATTTGCTATAGGAGCATATATTATATGCTGAACCACTTTCCTTCTTTGTCTGTAACTGGTTATGAATTGGTGGAGAGGTTGACCTTAGGATATTGACCAAATGAAAGTTTAGCATTGGTTGAAGAGAATATGCAGCAATCTATGCAGCTAATAAATATGTACATGGCTATGAAATCTGTGAACTGCTTCTCAAGCATACGAAAAAATTAAAAAACAAAAGTTTTGAAGCAGATATGAGCCTTCTGTCTAGGTATGAGGTTTTGATATTTCCTTTTTGTAAGCTCTTGACCCATGCTGTGTCAATGATTAGGCCTTCAGACATCTTGATATTATATTCATTTATCATAATTATTTCATCATGTTTGTTACCTCTAAGGAGTTTACTTTTTTCATTATATTTACAAATTTTAGAAGTTTTCACCCCTTGGGGGAAAAAATATCAGGAGAAAACTAGCTGATTAAAATTATTTTCCTTGATAGTTATTTGGACAGTTCTGGAGTTAGTGGCGAGATTCCTTCGACATTTGCTAACTGGCACAACCTGTTTACTGTGTGAGTGCATTCAACTACTTTGACTGTTTCACCCTTTTTTGTAGAAGATATAGCTGAAAGGCTGTAGATAGATGTTTTTATTTCTAATATTTTGATTGAACAATTCGTATGTTTGCTCTCAGCTGGGCTTCAGATAATGAATTTACTGGCACAATACCTGCCTTCATAGGAAATTGGTCAGGGCTGACAACCTTGTAAGAAATTTTATACTTCTGCCATTTTTTATGTGGATCTTTAGCTATTATATCCAAAATCTTGTTTTATGAAATTTGATTGAGTATCATGTATGTTGTTTTGCAGGCGGTTTGAAGGCAACTCTTTCACAGGTCCAATCCCATCAGAATTGGCTAACCTAACTTCTTTGACAGAGTTGTGAGTGTCCATATCATTTTTTCTTTTCTTTAGCGTGGTCATGTTATGGGTGGCTAACCATCTCATGCCAAATATAAATTTAGGAGAATAAGTGATCTATCCAATGGAAGCTCTTCACTGGACTTTATCAGGAACATGAAGTCTCTAACTGTTTTGTAAGGCAAAAAGTAGTTCTATTTTCCGTTTCACCATTTCTCAGAATCTGATATGTATCATGTTTCATTTGAAATCTTCTTTGACCTCATGGGAAGTAACTTAACAATTTTGTTTGTGTATTCATTAGAGTGCTGAGGAATAACAATATTACTGGTACAATTCCATCCGATATTGGAGAGTACCAGAATTTGACACAGCTGTAAGTTTCTTTTACTGTGGTGTTTATAGATATATATGTGTAGCTGGAGATTTCTTTATTTAATTTAGTTTGGCTCAAAATGCCTTCTGACTTTAGTCTCTAGATTCTGGGGGACAATGTATGTATGGAATTCGTATAAAATGGCTCATCAAATTAAGCAGTTTGCTTGAATGCCTAGACAGGTTATTGATCATCAGTTTGCTTGTGGGATCATTTACTCTCTCTCTCTGTTTGATTTTAATTACTAGGAGGGCTGGAGAATCGGGTCTACATTTTATACCTCTCATTAAGTTGGTCGGCCTGTGATTGTTATTGCTATTTTGCCTTCCCCACTAGCTTTATTAACTCATTTTTTTTTCATGGGAATTGTTTTTCAACTTTTAATTACCTTTTAATGTTTGACTACAACAATCCTTTTTCAGAGACTTGAGCTTCAACAATATCACTGGACAGATTCCGGAGTCGCTTTTCAATTTGAGCAAGCTTTCTCACTTGTAATATACTGTCTCTTGTCATTTTGATTTTGACACGCTTTTTGCATATTTAAGCATGTGTTACCTTTGGTCCCAGGTTTCTTGGAAATAATAAGCTGAATGGTTCTCTTCCATCACAGAAAAGCTCATCACTTCTCAATATGTAAGTCATTTACATGTTTAGCGTTTGTCAGTTGACTGGATTATGTAGTAGTATTTACATATTGGATGGAATTTTAACTTGTTCTGATCATTTGATGTTCACAGAGATGTCTCATACAATAACTTAATGGGGAGCTTCCCTTCCTGGATCAAGCAGACAAATTTAGAGCTGTACGTCCTTAAAAAATTCTCTCTATTTAATGTTCTCTCCAAGTGGGTTGCCACTCTCTAATTACTGAGCAATTGCTGAACTCGGATTTGTCATATAGGCTTAGAGCTTCAGTATGCATCTATTATTATTACAAACTTACATTGAGTTCTTTGTGGTGTCTGCAGCAATTTAGTCGCCAACAACCTCACAATAGATCCTTCAAACAGCAGGTGATCTTCTTAATCTATT
Source organism: Kandelia obovata (assembly GCA_021464305.1). Taxonomy (NCBI): domain Eukaryota; kingdom Viridiplantae; phylum Streptophyta; class Magnoliopsida; order Malpighiales; family Rhizophoraceae; genus Kandelia; species Kandelia obovata. Next base: position 4,902,867 of record CM038482.1, read on the forward strand.
TTTCTGGTGCTTAATAATTTTGTTCTTGAGTCTTATGCCTATTCCATTCCATGGCTATTGTTATTCTGGTGCAACATCTAGGGGTGGAGACAGGTCCCCCCTCCCAAGGGCCAAAAAAAAAAAGCATAAGTTATGGTTTCCCAAAAATTTAGATTTAGATTTTCAAAATTTTATGATTGCCAGCAGATTTCTCTATCTTTCGATTCAAGCCCCCGTCTCTTTTACTTTACATCTTGTTCTATATAATGTTCTTCAATTTGGTTCACCCACCTCTCGTCTTCTATTTCCTCCCAACTATGCCCAAGACGGAATGGTTAATCAGCATATTGTTTGATCCAGTTTGATTTCTAATTTAATCATAAATCAAGCTAGCTTTTTGTACTAGCAAATGATCAAGACAATGATTAAAATAATAAGCTTCTGTGATGAAGACGTATCTAACACTCAAAAAGTTTCTTGTGATTCCATTCCCTTTTATATTTTCCGTCTCCCTGTATTTGGTGTAATATAATTAGTGGCTGGAAAATATATTGATGACATAACCAAAACGATGCATTTAAGTGCACATTTTTAATTTGGTTTGGTTGCGTTAAGATACCACCCACATTGAAAAGGGGGAAGTTTGAAGCCAGTATATATTATCTTGACCACTCCATATAATCAGATGCTAAACTTTGCTAGCCATTTAATCTATGGTGTCCTTTGTTTGCCCTTTTGTTATGTCACAAGAAGCATGTTACTAAACAGTCTACGTCGTGCTTCAATGCCCACAAAAACCAATCACATAATAAACAATAGCATAGTGATTTGACTTCGTGCCTTTTGCATATTTTTTTAATTAATGACACTCTTACCTAAGTTGCATAAGCCATGCATAGATTTTATGTTTACCCATTCATCTTTTACTCTAACCAACACTTCCCAATTGTTTTAAAGTTAAGAACAGTCAATCTCTCCGTATTTTTTCCTTTTTTTTTAAATCCTCCTGTGGATATGACTTGTAATAAGTTAATTAAGCGTGGGAAATGAGAATGTGAATTCTAAGTAAATACTTCTGATAAGATATTGGAGTTCCCGTAGGAAAGTATATCCTGCACCCAGTGTCTGACGTAATTTTGATGCTGGTATCTAACCACCGTGTTCTTTTGCTGTCAGTGCCTTGCCTTCAGGCCTGAATTGCCTTCAGCGTAGCTTTCCTTGCAATCGAGCACCTCCTAGGTGTAAGTGCAAATAAAATGCTTTCCATTGTGTTGTCAAGGTGGATGATAGGAAGGCCTAAAATTAAATGATTGTGTGAGATTGATCGTATGGATATCATTGCCCAAAGTCAAACTGTGGAATGTTAATGGAGAAGTGAAAAAGGCTGCTTGTGCCAATGGGAAAAATCAGATAATTGTAGAAATCATGACAGTAAAAACTGGCCATGAAAATTACTGATGTGTCTACTTCCCTTTGGTCTGCTTATTCGTGTAATTAAATAAAAATGAAAAGTGATAGGTTCCTGAATGAATGACGTACATCGGGCACAATGGCGAAAGCCCTACACTCAGAGTCCTAATATATTGCCGATGAACATTTTAGGACAGAATGCAAAACCCTTAATTTTTATTGAGAATAAAAAATGCCCGAATGAAACCTAACACTGTCATCAATCAAATAGGAGTCCTAATCTGATCACAGCTACATAGGAAAATAAATGCCTTAACATCTAGAATATTAGTGCATCCTGCACAGGAGAAATCTAAAGGTTTCCAGTGGACATTTGAGATTCTGGGTACTGTGTAAAGAAATGTCAAATTCAACAATACATAGCTTGTGCAATAAAATTCCAAAATTAGTTTGAGGAGCCACAAGAATAGCTAACATTTTCAAAATTTTAAGGTAAACTATTTTGAGAACCATTTCAAATTTGAATAAAGACCATTTTAAGAGCCAGAGGAGTTGATGGTCCTTTATTCTGAAATTTTGTTTGTTATCATATTTCATTCAAGTTTAACTTGCCAACTATAAGGCTTGGAGTTTTAACATGGGGCAGGGAAATCCCTCATATTCAATACAGAAGCATATAAACACCTGTACATAAAGAAAGCATCCACGAGGTATTGTTGATAAGTGCATACATTTTTTCATTTTTGCTGTCTAGATGCCCACTTCGCAATTAAGTGTGGAGGTCCACAGATGACTTCGCCCACTGGGACTGTGTATGAGAGGGATAACGAGACTCTTGGCCCTGCAGCATATTATGTGACTGACACAGAGAGATGGGGAGTGAGTAATGTTGGACATTTTGAGGAAAGCAGCAGTCCGTACCACACATCAGCGTCTCTGCCGTTCCCAGATACTCTAGTCACTGAGTGGCTCCGGACTGCACGGATGTCTGTCTCTTCCTTGAGGTATTATGGCTTAGGACTCCAGAATGGCAACTACAATGTGTCTCTGCATTTTGCAGAAACTGCTATCGAGGATGGTAATACATGGAAGAGTCTTGGAAGGCGTATTTTTGATGTTTATGTCCAGGTTAGTTCTATGGTAATGAATTTTGGAGACTGTTTTAGTCTTGCCTTCCAGACCAAAGTTTTCTTTCCATCAAAAGTACCATTACGTTTAGTGTAAGGTTCCCAATGAAAAATTCTCATCCTTTTCGGAAGTCTTCAGCTGGATACAAACCTGGGAAATCACTGCCTGTACCTTATATATAATTCTGCCAGCAACTGTGTCAGAATTTTTCTTTAAATTTTTTTTGTTTGGACTCTTTCTGTAATATGACCTCATTGCTTGACCATAACTTCTTTGTTTAAATGACTGTGTTCTCCTTTTAGATTTGTCAGTCATAAAGAATTGCATAGGATAATACCCATTTTATTAACCATGCAAATATTTGGTGATGCCAATGTGTTCCTTTCTTGCAGAATTTTTTTTTAGTTGAATTCTCAAATTGTTATTCCAGGGCAATCGTGTTTTGAAGAATTTTGACATACAAAGCACAGCGGGTGGAGTTTCTAATCGAGCTGTTCAAAGGGATTTTACGGCTACTGTAACGGAAAACTACCTTGAAATCCATTTGTTTTGGGCAGGAAAGGGGACTTGCTGTATTCCTGCTCAAGGTACATATGGACCATCTATTTTAGCAATCAGTGCCACGCCAGGTAATACAAATGGCCAATTCTTTTGATTTCCCCCCACAATGCTACCAAGTTATTGAGTGCATCTCCTGCACAGATTTCATACCAACCGTTAGTGACAACCCTCCAAGTGGTAAGAAGGATAGAACCAGCATGACAAGTGGAAAGAAGGATAGAACCAGCATGATTGTAGGGATCATTGTTGGTGTCGGAATAGCGAGTTCTCTTCTTCTTTTTGCAGTTTTTTTTGTTTTTCAAAGACAGAAAAGGAAGAGCACCTTTGAAGATGAAGGTAAACAAATAACCTGTGCACCTTATATTTAGTTTGGACTCGTATTTACAATTGAAGCGAAAATGTGATAAACAATAATTGTAAGAGGTGTAGACATTTTTGTTAAACATCTACTACCTTTTTCTCTAAGTATTTGTTTGGTGCCTTCTCTTCTCATCTTGCCTGGCAAGTCCCTTTTTTAGCACTCCAACGGTTTTGGTTTTGCTGAAAATTCAGAGTTCCTAGGTATAGATGCTAGACCCTACACATTCAGTTATACCGAGTTAAAGACTGCTACAGAAGATTTTAACATTGCCAACAAGCTTGGACAGGGAGGATTTGGACCAGTGTACAAGGTAAGCAATAAATAAATTTTCTGAACATAAAAAGAGGAGTCAGAACATATCTTATAAGATGAAAAAACGCCATGTCTAATTTATTAAAGATAAAGAGGGCACATCCTACTGATATTTTAGTGTTTCTTCGGAGAGCAACAACAATGTGGATTAGATTCAAACCAGTTATATTTGAACATGCTGGCTCTGCCAAAATAAATTGAAGCAAGGAACATATTACATTCTCTGGCACCTGGAACTTGACTATTTACCTATATGGTGCTTTTTATTATACATAAAGGTTGAGCTATCTAACTTATACAAAGGGCAGGACATGTGCATCAAATCTGGTGAATCTCATGGCTTGATCTGCTTTCATCTTATCAGTGGAAAATTTTATGCATTAAATGCCAGATTCTTTTATTTTCTAAACTTCTCATTACTTTTTATTTGAATTTTGTACCCCCAGGGAAAACTTAATGATGGGAGAGTGATTGCGGTGAAGCAACTGTCTGTGGTATCCCACCAAGGAAAGCGGCAGTTTGTGACAGAGATTGCTACTATGTCTGCTGTGCAACACCGTAACCTTGTGAAATTGTACGGATGCTGCATTGAGGGAGATAACAGACTTCTTGTTTACGAGTATCTTGAAAACAAGAGTCTTGACCAAGCACTATTTAGTATGATACTTGCTACGGTTTCATTGTGTATCTTGCATGGGCACGAAATGCATCAGAGTGTAATTATATATGCTTGCATGATGCAGGGGAAAAAGGTTTGAATCTTGACTGGGCTACACGTTTTGATATATGCTTGGGAGTAGCCAGAGGTCTCGCATATCTTCACGAGGAGTCGAGGGTCCGAATTGTACACAGAGATGTGAAGGCCAGCAATATTCTACTTGATTCTGATCTCATTCCCAAAATTTCAGATTTTGGTTTGGCCAAACTATACGATGATAAGAAGACCCACATAAGCACCCGTGTTGCAGGGACAATGTAAGATCTTCAGGGGTTGTTTAGCTTACTTTAGGAATGACATTCTGTTCATACTTCCAGAATTCAAAATTTGGAAGTCATACAAATAGTGCAAGTCATAATGAATTTCGGGCTTTGAGAAAATATGAAGCAAAGCTTTAAATGTGCTAAACCTGTTATTTACATCTTTTCTGCATTCCAAAAATGGTCAACCTGTCACTTTTATAAATTATGATTTTTACCTGCATTCCATCTTTTGTGCTCAAGTGATGCTCTATAACTTTTCTTTTGCATGCACTTTGTTTACTTATTTGTTCATGGTTGCAATAATTTGTGTGGTATTTGTTCATAGTTGCAATCTTTTGTGTGGCTGTCATGACCTGTTTTGTGGCTTCATTGGCACTAATGTAGTGGATACCTTGCGCCGGAGTATGCTATGCGTGGACACCTTACGGAGAAGGCCGATGTCTTTGGTTTTGGAGTTGTGGCTTTTGAAATTGTAAGTGGAAGACCGAATTCAGACTCAACCTTGGAAGATGAAAAGATATACCTTCTTGAATGGGTAAGATATACTTGTGTAGTGCCTTGTGAATGCATTTTTCTCTTTTTATTTCAATGACCTTTTTTTTTTTTTCTTCTTCTATCTATTCTCAAAGTACTTATTGAAATCATTTAACTAAATCGTGATATGCTTATGCTATGAGTTACACCTGCTGTTTGTAGCACCACTACTCACTTCCTATATTTAACACTTTTTTCAGTAGAAATCTATAGTCAATGATTGATTACTTTTCAAAAGAAAGGAAAAGACCACTAAAATATGCATCTGTTGCACTACTCTTATTGCCATTGTATCATGTTGGAGAGACATGTAGCAAAGGTTGAAAACTAGCAGATGTTTACACTGAACGTAGATGGGGTAATACCGTAAATCCCCACTCTCAGGAGTCTCCATTTATGCATTGCAATTGATGTCAACATTTTTTCACTTCTTAAGACATGAGCTGGTTCTCGTTGGACATTATTTTGAAAACCCTTTATGACAGCAATTAATAGCATGATGGCTATTTTGCTAGGTTATCCTTCTCCAGTAGCGATCTGTAGATGGCTAGTTTTTCCAATGCTAAGATTCTCTTGTAAATTTGTCAAAGCAGAAAAATAAGCTCACTGAGAATTGAATTTGAATGAGAAAACTCAATAAAATTGCAAATAGATTGAATGCCATGACTCATAACCGTATTTTGTTTGTACAACTTGCATTGTGGTATTTCCCGTTAATTCTATCCAAACTTGGGGATTAATGGATCGTGTCTTTCCTGCCTTTCTAGGCCTGGCAACTTCATGAGAACAACAGTGAAGTTGAACTGGTGGACTCCAATTTATCTGATTTCAGTGAGGAAGAAGTAAAACGTGCAATAGGAGTTGCTCTATTATGTACTCAAACTTCGCAAGTCTACGACCACCAATGTCACGTGTAGTAGCTATGCTATCTGGTGATATTGAAGTGAGCAATGTCACTGCAAGACCTGGATACTTGACTGGCTGGAATTTGACGATGTAAGCAGCTTTATGAGCGATAATGCAACTAGAGGAACTGATACTACCCATGGCAATTCATCTACTGTGCAAGCACAGTTTCTTGGGATCAGAATTCACCAAATCTTTCCACGAAGCCCATGCTTCATGATGTTATCGGAGATAGCAGATGAGACCCTTTTTTTTTCTTACATAGATATGTTTTTTTTGTTTCAGATTTTATTCAGTTCTGGTTTTATGGATTGACTAGCATTTATATAATGATAGAAGACAAGTGGTAGGTGCTCTTCTATTTTTTAACCTTTCCACTTCTGTAGGAATGCGATTCATATTTGAAGGCTATACACTTTTGTCTTTCTTCTTGTTTGTAAATAAAAGGCCAGCGGGGAGAGATACAAAATCCTCAGGGGTTTGTTTAGCTTGCCAATGGATAAAATTTCATTATGCTTTTCAGAAAATAATTTTTTTCGAAATCATGCAAGTTGTGCCAGTTATTATGAATCTCTGGCTTTAAATTAATTACTGATTCTACCATTCATGGCTTTTTTTTTTTTATTTTTTGCGCTATGACTTTTATCTACTGCCATTATAGCTGCTTGATGGATGCGCTCAAATTTCTTACTAGAAGTAATTTTGGTTTTACTTATTGCAAGTGAGAGACCAACTCAAACTCGAGCTTTGACCTCTCTTCCCGACTCCAACTGGAACAAGAAAAAGCACTCTCCAGTTTGGAGCTTGATGATTTCTTGTTTGTACCTTTTTCATATTGCAATTCCATATTCTTAACTATTAACCAGTGAGTTAAGTCGCTACTCTTCTTCAGTACAAAGGTTTAATAAAAGATTTATTACTTTTAAGGAAAAAAAAAAAAAAAGTTTGAGAGGCCTTTTTTAATGATATTGAGAAATTGGGGCCAAAGCACAATAATGGAGACGAAGACATCACATCAGATGTGGATCAGATAAGAAACCCCCAGCAACTACCATGAATTCAAGTATTTAATTCACAGTTTGGTTTCGCTCGTTCTGTTTCCATGAGAGCAAGCTCATGAAACTCTTTAATGAAGTAATTCCACGGTGCTTGACTTTTGCCAGCCACAGTCGAACAAAAAAAAAGTATCTGCAAGTAGTACCTTGGCATGGTCCAATAAGTATCGAAGTCAATGTTGTGAGCCGTGATCTTGTTGGTGGAATAATTGAACTCTTAATTTTAATAATCAGTATTCAAATACTTGCACTTATGGACCAAAAAAAAAAAAAAAAAATTCAAAATGGTTAAGGTTGTGAGTTTATTGACAAAGGGTTTCCTTCCTTCTAGGGGCGTGGCTACCATTGATAATATTTTTCTATCCTCTTTGCAACTCTTGTCCATGGACAGCAGCTCATTTGCTAATTCATTGTCCTTTCTTATGGAAGCTGTGGAATTACTTCATTCACTGGTGGGGCATAAGCTCAATTCCAGACTTATATGTTCTGTGGGTCCTTCCTTGGTGAAAGGTAAGAAGCAAGCAAGCAAAAGTCTGGTCCTTTTCTTTTTTCTAATATATATGGGGTAGATTTCTTATACTGTTCATCACGTGATGGGATCTCCACATGTGATGTGGATGAGTTTTTATTCTAATATATATGGGGTTGATTCTCTACTGTTCATCACGTGATGGGATTCTCCACCTGTGATGTGATGAGTTTTAATTCTAATATATGGTGTGATTCTCTACTGTTCTTAGATGTCTCGTGTGGTGGTGTCGATTAAACTAAAATATATTTTGCAAGAATTGTGTAACCCAAATTGATGGCTGGGCCTACCATCCGGTCAATTTTGTTTCTCCAAACAGGAATGTTATGTTGTACTTTTGCAGAAATTCATTAAGTCGTCTAAATATTTGAATTCCAATCCATAATTCATTCAGCACACGTTGACCCAAGCAAAAATCCAAATTGGTTGTACCATAAACACTTTTTTTTTTTTTTTTAAATGCTTAAATTTTAGCTCTCTATATCTTTAAAAAATGGTTCGATTAAATATATTAAAAAAATAAAAAAAAAATAAAATGTGTGAATATTAATGTATAAATAATTTAACGATATTGTATAATAGATATTATAGTTTAATAATTCAAAATTTTATTTTATCATGCAAGTTATAAATTTCAATATTTATCAAAAATATTAAATATGATTAAATATACGCATAATAAGAGATAGTCATATATAAATTTTAAAATTTTATTTTAAAAAAAAATTAATAATATGAGTTGATTCACTGTAATAAAAATTTAAATAATATAGTTATAGTGTGAAAATTAGATTCTCTTTAATAAAATTGTGTAATATATTCTTGTTTTTCTTAATATTTGATGAGATTTAGAAAAATTTATGTAGGAAACTTTAAAAGAAGCTTTCGGGGCCAAAAAAAAAAAAAAAAAAAAAAAAAAAAGTAAAAAAGTGAGAGAATTTTGAGAGAAAGTAGGAGCAAAAAGAAATTCATAAGGATGAACGGGACAGCTACTTATACAAGATGCATGATCGTTTGAGAGGATTTTAAAGATCCTTTTATTTACGTTAACTGTGTAAATCTCAATAATTAATTTGAAAGTAAATTCAATAAATCAACTATTAATTTTAACAAATATTTAATTTTTATGAATTAATATTTAAATTTTAAAATTAAGACTAACAAGTCCCATCTGAATGTTAGAACAAAATTAGGCTAAAAGTCTGAAGAAAATACGCCAGTAAGAGGAGAGACTTCAGAAAGAGGAGCTATATATCCACGTTAGCTACTCTCGGAGGCAAAGATCGAAGGAAGGGCCTTTTACACAAAAATGACAAACGCCCACCATAACTCCCAATCTTTTATTCAATTATTTTCCCTGTCATAAAAATCAAAACACCCACCATATGGGCTGGCTAGCCATCATTTTCGTTACTTTTCTGAAAGTCTCACTTTAGGTCTAATCTTGAGGCCTCGGCTTGGCTGCATGTGGTCAACATGACCACGACCAACTGTCAGCCCTGTTAGGCTCCATCAATTCTCGTTTCATCTGAACTCATACTGCACGTCCAAAAGTCTTCACCAATTTATTTATTTATTTATTTATTTTTTCTATGAATTTGACTCGTTATTGTTTAGGATAATTATATATTTCTTGATGTCTTGTGCACAAAATATTTTTCTCAAGAAATTTCGTTGGTACAATATTGTTACAAAATTTGGAGAAATATTTTCTCGAATTTTTGTATTTATTTATTTTTATCTTCGTTTAATTTTATAATATTCATTTAAGAATTTGAGATTTTAAAATTTATCATTATAAATATAATTAAAATGAAAAAAAAAATGATTTTAACAAAATTAACTAATTAGAAAATAAATGTTTGATTTCAGTGTATAATATATAACCAATAATCTGAAAAATAATTAAGCTCAGCAAACATGCTTTGTCCCTAGCACCATCGACTTCAAACTTGAAAACAAGCATACTTTTCGAGAGCAGAATCAATAAATTGTGTAGGAGAACTGGTTGGCAAGTATCAACCGTATTTTCGAAGCTAAGCTATTTGATTTGTGAACTTTTTATTTCGATGCAACTTTTCCTTCGAGCTGCTTAAATAATGGCCCCCACAAAAAAAAAAAAAAAAAAGAAAAAGAAAAAGGTCAAGTGGAGAATTCAGACTAGCAACTGCCATGAATTCAAGTATTTAATTCACTGTTCGATTTTGCTCCTTTCTTTTTCCATGATAGCAAGCTCACGCAGTCGAACAAAATAAAGTGTCTGCAAATAGCACTTTGGCATTGTACAATAAGGATCAAAGTCAATGTTGTGTGAGCTGTGATTTTGTTGATAATATAATTCCTCTCTTAATTTTAATAATCAGTATTCAAATGCTTGCCCCTATGGACCCAAAAAAAAAAAATCAAAATGGTCAAGGTTGTGAGTTCGTTCGTTGACAAAGGATTCCCTTCCTTCTAGGGTCGTGGGCTACCATTGATAATATTTTCTATCCTCTTTGTAACTTCTTGTCCAGAGACAGCAGCTCATTTACTAATTCATTGTCCTTTCTTATGGAAGCTGTGGAATTACTTCATTCAATGGTTGGGCATAAGCCTCAATTCCAGACCTATATGTTCTGTGGGTGTCCTTCCTTGGTGAAAGGTAAGAAGCAAGCAAGCAAAAGTCTTGGTCCTTTTTTTTTATTTTTATTTTTTTTGGCCATTGCTTGGACGGTTTGGATAGAGTGGGACAAACATGCGTCTTTCAAATTGTGAAACTCTGGTTATTTTTGGTGCGTTCTGTTGCTTTTCCGGGGGAGCCTCTTAAACTATCCCTTCTTGTAACCTTTTCTTCTCTAATAAAAGTATCATCATGATTCATCCGGGAAAAAAATAAGAAAAAAAAACGTTGTTTCGCAAAGCACTGCATAGGATAGTTGTAATTAAATTTAGAGAAAGTAAACAAACCCACTTCTTATTTGATCAATTGGAAAATACGCAACAGACCCTTCTTTAATTTGCGCAGGATTTACATAAATTGCAGATGCAAAAACCACAAGCATAAAGAAAACAATCAAGGAGAGGTCGATTAGCTTTTCCAATCAATGACACTAAGACAAGAACAAAACCTTGTTGCAGGATGCGTTTAAGGAATCAAGAGGAGCTGAAGCAATACCCTCCTTACAATGCAAGTACGCCAAGCTCCTGGGATCTTGCTTGCAAAACAAATAAATGTGAAACGAAGAAACTATGAGCAGAGACAGTGCATAAATCACCCTTGCAACTGTTGAAATACATGTAATAAGCCACCAAGCTTAGATAATACATAGTTGCCCCCTCCTTCTAGGAGACAGACAAGACAGAGAAAGAGATCTAGAAAAGATGGAGTGAGTGTCAACTGTAAATAAAATTATGGAGCCCCAGTCTTCACGCTATGCATACATCCATATATTATATATTAAATTATGGAACCCCAGTCTTCTCGCTATGCATACATACATATATGTAACATACATACATACATACATACATACATACATACATACATATATATATATATAGTGGCGTTCGTTCATGTAGAATATATTTCCCCAGGGATATGTGAATATTATACGGCTATTTCGGTAGGCCAAAAAAGCATGACGTTGCACTTTGGCTGCCGCGAGATGGGGCCACGAGAGTTGGAATTATATAGACTGATCAGCATCTTTTAAAGTAGTGATAGCGTTACATGAGACTCATAACAGAAGCGCGACTTCTTTCTGTAATGACCCTAATCCCTT